>JAKGSA010002546.1:197-16178 GCA_033558755.1 Philaethria dido
TATAACATTTCCTTGTTTATGTAAACTATATAATAAAATTAGTACACACATAGTACAGTTCATTTAAATTTAAAAGTTCAATATTAACTTATATAATCAATCAACAATAATATGACCAATTACTATACTTTGTAATATCGAATACTTAAAGTACATTATCATCATAGTTTATTCCGTTTGAATTTATATGTTTTTGTTTTGTTTTGTTTTGATTTTCATTTTTGTAAATAATTTGTATACTCATCCTTACTTATAGCATTCCATTGTATTATTATTTTATTATTCTTAATGATATCACGACACAATAAAGCATGTCGTGTTTGATTTCAAACAGTTATGTATCACTGAATCAATATTTTGTGTGTTATTATTTTTAGTAGAGTTTATGTAATAGCCACTAGCAAACCCAAAGCAAACAAAACACAAATTACATCTTAAATTTAAATTTACAAAAAACATCTTTTGTGTGTGAATATTTAATTCACGTAAGTTCCTTCGCTGTAAAAGTACAGAAAAGAATGTCTTGACATTAGGTTCTCTCTTATTACTCTGCTATTCGGAAAAAATGTGAGGCTGTAGTAATGATTTCCCATTTAAAATTAAGTATAAAACACGACATCTATCCCAGATTGGAATTGATATTACTTTTTGAAACACTATTTAAGTATGTTATACAGTAGCAGCCTCGGAAACAAGCCACTGACGTGGCGCGTCTCCTTGTACTGCCCTCATTAATCATCCCCGTCTACATTGACACCTGAACTGAACATAAAAATTTGAATATCTACGCTATACGAGGATACCTGTTTAGTGGGAGTAGAGGGAATTATATTAATACGTTAAATATTTTTTCAACCTTTTTTAATCAAAATTACATTGATGAAGAAGTATGAAATTTAGCATAGTTATAAGCATTTATATGGAAAAGGATTGCAGAACACCAATACTTTTAATAACAATGCATTAAATAAGCACAATAAATATTACACGCTATCATATATATTTATATAAAGTGACATAGTTTTTAATAACTAAGCAGCGAGTATTTCACGCTTCAACGGAGTAGTCAACGCAGTTTGTATAAAGAAGAAATTTGGTCGTACCTTTTATTTCAAAGTAAACCATCGTACATGAACCGTGAATTATATAACATTATATTGTGTGGTTAGACAGGTACTACTTCCTATGGGAATGTTATAGAGGATAATATTTTAAGCATAGTTATGGGTTTTGTCCAATCAACTATTTCTTTGTCGTACCAAAAAAAGTTGCCTTTTACAGACTGGTCTAGATCCAAGGCTAGATACACCGGCGTTATGGCAGACTCCTCTATCGACATGTTACCGATATTTCCACTGCAGTCAGTCCTCACTGATCCAGGATGTACGGCATTTATGGAAATATTCCTCTTGTCCTCTCTGTCCATCATTCGTTGCTGAGCTTTTGTTGCGGCATTCATAGCCATCTTTGATACCTTATACGCTTTGCATGTTTCATTCAGAAAATCTCTATCTGTGACCGATTTATTCTTAACCGATTCCAAGTACCAATTAACGAAAGCATTGACATCGTCTACTGTTATATCCTCCTTACTCAAAATCTTCATCCAGTGGGAATTTCTCAAAAAGTAACAATGACCCCACCCGCTCGAAACGTTTATTACTCTAGCGTTCTGCTTGAGAATGGGAAAAAACTCGCTATTAACTAACAGTATGCTTTTAAAGTTAGTATCTATGACATCACTAACATGTGCATAATTAAAATTTTCATAAAGATGTTGGTTTCTGTCAGCATTGTTAATAAGTATGTCTACACCTCCGTGGACTTTCTTCAAATGCGCCGCTAATTTCTTTATGCTGTTCACATTCTTGACGTCAAGAAGATGGAATTCGGGATATAAGCCCCCTGCTTTTAAGTCACTCACTGCTTTTCTCCCTCTGCCTTCATCTCTTGCAGTAAGATAAACTGTTTTCACTCCCCTTGTACATAGTTCCCTAACTATAGCAAATCCGATGCCTTTATTAGAACCTGTCACTACTGCCACTTTGTTGATCATTGCTTATATTAGTAACTTCTTACGTTAGAATGAAGTAATATTAAAATTCTTGTTCTATTTAACTGGTGTTCCTAATAACTAATCACGTATCGTGACCATAAAATGAATATCACTTTGAAAAATAAGATAATTTTAAAAGATGAGATACATTGTAGTCACAGTGTAGTAACTTAGATTTATTTAATACTAATCGATGCCCTCAAATTCATTTGCGTGTATTATGGCTCTTGATCGCATTGATTTACTAATTTAACTTTAAAACTTGAATTTAAACTGAACTGCTTTTACCACATGGAGGATGGAGATTAACAACTTCTCTTAAGACGTTATTTTTATATTTTTTAAAGCTTATTCCGGAACAAGTTTAATAATATTGAAAAATTTTGAATAACTACACTACGCTTAAATTGTTAGCAAAATCACACACTAAAGAAGTATCTTTAGTGTAATGGACGCCACGAATTATGTTAAGGAGTCAACATCTTCCAAAGTCTAATCGGTCATAAGAGACGCACTAGACAGAAACTGGTCAAGATACATCGTCCGCGCGAGATGCAAACATGATGCTGACGGTGATCCTCAGACACACTTACAAAATAATTTTATTAGGTTTTCCATACAAGGCGATCAACAGACAGATAGAAATTTCCAAAACCACATTTTAGGTCCTGTATGAAGAAATATACATATATTTTTAAATTTACATTCAATATACATGAATGGCTCTTGCTTATGTTACTATTTACATATATTATGAGACACTGCCAAGACGGTTTCTCCTTAATTGTTATCTAGTGCTGATTTTTTTATTTTCATCTCAGATGTTCCAGGTCTTTGACATTTGCACACCGCCCTAAAACGCTAATCAGAATTTTTTTGTTGTCTTTAGAAGATTCACTTTAGATGTACTAGAAACTAGTGTCAAGACACTCCGTTTTCTGCTTTCCAACCGAATTTGAGGAATTGCGTATTATGTAGCTGGACTCAACGCTGCACTATCACTTAATAATTACATCTCCGGATGGGGACCAAAACCACGACCAACGAATTTACAGTTAGATGCTGTCGTATCGCGTCACGATGCCCACCAATTTGCATTGATTTTAATTGGTTCTCTATATTGAGCGACTTTTGCCAATGCGTCGTTTTCTCATTTCTAATATTTTAGATAATCTATTATTCTTCTGGTTCTTTTTAGTTCCAACCCAATTACATTTTGTTTTTTGTTTTAGAAATAGATTACAGTAATATCATTTAGTATGTATGTATGTATAATAAGCAAAGAACCCTGGATCTTGTTTCGGCAAATTTCTCAATAGTTTCGGTGAATCCGTCCCAAGTATATTTCTGTACTATTCAAAAAAAGTCAAAAGTCAAATAATTTTATTTAAAATAAGAAGTTACAGGTTTCATTTTTTGAACATCAAATAATTTACCACCAGTTCACTAGATTTAATGCCTCAGACCTGCGAAGAACCGGCGCAAGAAACTCACCTCAGCATGCTTTACAAATATTTATTAGTGGTACTTTACTATTTCGAGATCTAATTTCGAGAATTTCTTTTTACTTATACTTAATTTTAAAAAATTAAACAAAAGCGTCAATTTGGATGTATCCAAAGGTACAAGTAATATTTCGCAAAAATAGCGAGGAGAATCACATTCGAAATTACCGGCCGATTTCAATTTTGGGTGTTTTTGCGAAGTTTGTCTAAGGTTTATAAAGATTGTTTGTCGAAATGCTAGTTTGTTCGTCAATAGAATTATGTTTTAAATCTTTTATTTCCGACTACCAACATGGTTTTTGGAACGGCAGAATAATAAACTCGTACTTAATTAGTTCCACAAATGCTATATTCGAAGCAATTGACGGTAATAGACAAATGAACACAATATACACGGACTTAAAAACAGCTTTTGATAGTTTACCATTTACTGTACTGCTCAAAAAAACAATACAATATATGGATTTTCGCAATCTATGTTGGGATGGCTAAAGGCAACATAACCGATTATATTATGTCGTCTTAGGTGAATTCCAGCCGGAAAAACACAGAATCTCATCTGGTGTTCCCCAGGGTCCACATCTTTGTTCTATTTTCTTTAAAACTTTCATGAACAATCTAAACATATGCTTCAAAAATTCAAAACCATACTTATATGCAGGTAATTTAAAGTTAATGCGTATTTTATTATAATATTGTCTCCTGATCTACCTGACCTGATTACCTGATTCTAGACATCTTCTAATATTATAATGTTATAAATTGATTAACTCAAATAAATGTTATCATATCAAATTTACTAAAAAGATTAACAACATTATTCCAAGGAGATATTTATTCCTGTGAGAAGAACTAAATGAAGTAAAAACCATGAAAGACCTAGGTGTGGCTCTAGATTCAAAACTTTAATTTCAGAATTAAATTGATAAAAAATAGCTTAGGTCAGAAAAATGCTGGACTTTATTTTAAGAATCTGTACAGTCAAAACTAAAATTATCAACAACTGACGTGGCGTCCGTAGCCAGCTGGAATACTGTAGCATCGTCTGGTAACCACACGAAATTACTCGTATCTTAAGAATTAAGCGGGTCCCAAAACTATTTTTAAGACATATACATTGATATATAACATATCAAGTGAAAGTTAAGAACTATTTGAGAAGAGGTTCTCCTCTGACTGGCTCGCGACCACTATCATGTCAAAGACGAACCGCCAAATATCTAATGATGTGTTCCGGTTCGATGGCATGTAAGCCAGATTTTCCCTTCCCACCCATCCTTTCCCCCAAAATCGTGGTGGTTCTGATAGTGGACTACTACATTGTCCCCCGCCCCATCAGTATCCTCTAGGTTGGCGCGCATCTACAACATCTCTGGTGTTGTAGATGTCTGTGAACGAAGGTAGCCACCACCATCAAGGTGGTCCCTTCTGCTCGTTTGCCAATCCGTTATCAAAAAAAAAAAAAAAAAACTATCTACATACCCCATAACAAACAGAGACTATTTCAATCTGTCTTTGTAATTTTTAATATGATCAGCTTAGAACAGAAAAATAACTTACTGGACCTCATGTTTTGTACAAATTACTACGTAACAATATAGATTGCCCAAATTGAGTAGAAAAAATGAACATTAGGATACCATACTGATGCTCAAGGAAACATGTTCCTCGTTTCGCACCACGGATAAAAAAAGATGTTTTTGAAGGAAATATAACATTTCCTTGTTTATGTAAACTATATAATAAAAAAATTAGTACACACATAGTACAGTTCATTTAAATTTAAAGAGTTCAGTAAATAACTATATAATCAATCGACCCAATAATATGACCAATTACTATCACTTTTGTAATATCAGGCTGCCCAAATTACATTATCATCATAGTTTTATTCCGTTTGAATTTATATGTTTTGTTTTGTTTTGTTTTGATTCTCATTTTTGTAAATAATTTGCATATAATCCTTACTTATAGCATTCCATTTGTATTATTATTTTATTATTCTTAATGATATCACGACACAATAAAGCATGTCGTGTTTGATTTCAAACAGTTATGTATCACTGAATCAATATTTTGTGTGTTATTATTTTTAGTAGAGTTTATGTAATAGCCACTAGCAAACCAACAAACAAAACACAAATTACATCTTAAATTTAAATTTACAAAAAAACATCTTTGTGTGAATATTTAATTCACGTAAGTTCCTTCGCTGTAAAGTAGAAAAGAATGTCTTGACATTAGGTTCTCTCTTATTACTCTGCTATTCGGAAAAATGTGAGGCTGTAGTAATGATTTCCCATTTAAAATTAAGTCCTAAAACACGACATCTGTCCCAGATTAGAATTGATATTACTTTTGAAAATACTATTTAAGTATGTTATACAGTAGCAACCTCGGAAACAAGCCGCACTGACGACGGCGCATCATATGCTGCCCCTCATTAATCTAATCCCGTCTACATTGACACCTAGACTGAACATAAAAAATTTGAATATCCTACGCTATACGAGGATACCTGTTTAGTGGGAGTAGAGGGGTATATTAATACGTTAAATATTTTTCAACCTTTTTAATCAAAATTACATTGATGAAGAAGTATGAAATTTAGATAGTTATAAGCATTTATGGAAAGGATTACAAGAACACCAATACTTTTAATAACAATGCATTAAATAAGCACAATAAATATTACACGCTATCATATATTTATATAAAGTGACATAGTTTTTAATATTAAGCAGCGAGTATTTCACGCTTCAACGGAGTAGTCAACGCAGTTTGTATAAAGAAGAAATTTGGTCGTACCTTTTATTTCCAAAGTAAACCATCATTACACATGAATAAATGAATTATATAACATTATATTGTGTGGTTAGACAGGTACTACTTCCTATGGGAATGTTATAAGAGGATAATATTTTAAAAGCATAGTTATGGGTTTGTCCAATCAACTATTTCTTTGTCGTACCAAAAGTTGCCTTTTACAGACTGGTCTAGATCCAAGGCTAGATACACCGGCGTTATGGCAGACTCCTCTATCGACATATTACCGATATTTCCACTGCAGTCAGTCCTCACTGATCCAGGATGTACGGCATTTACAAATATTCCTCTTATCCTCTCTGTCCATCATTCGTTGCTGAGCTTTGTTGCGGCATTCACCAGCATCTTTGATACCTTATACGCTTTGCATGTTTCATTCAGAAAATCTCTATCTGTGACCGATTTATTTAACCGATTCAAGTACCAATTAACGAAAGCATTGACATCGTCTACTGTATATCCTCCTTACTCAAAATCTGTCCAGTGGGAATTTCTCAAAAAGTAACAATGACCCCACCCGCTCGAAACGTTTATTACTCTAGCGTTCTGCTTGAGAATGGGAAAAAACTCGCTATTAACTAACAGTATGCTTTTAAAGTTAGTATCTGCTTGACATCACTAACATGTGCATAAAATTGTCATAAAGATGTTGGTTTCTGCCAGCATTGTTATAAGTATGTCTACACCTCCGTGGACTTTCTTCAAATGCGCCGCTAATTTCTTTATGCTGTTCGATCTTTGACGTCAAAGAGATGGAATTTGGGATATAAGCCCTCTGCTTTCAAGTCACTGACTGCTTTTTGTCCCTCTGTTTTCATCTCTTGCAGTAAGATAAGCTGTTTTCCTCCTCTTGTACTAGTTCCCTAACTATAGCAAAGCCGATGCCTTTATTAGAACCTGTTACTACTGCCACTTTGTTAATCATTGTTCATATAAGTAACTTCTTACGTTAGAATGAAGTGATATTATAACTTTTGTTCTATTTATCTTGTGATACTAATAACTAAATCACGATATCGTGCCCATAAAATCGATATATATTTTTAAAAGATAAGATACATTGTAGTAATATAATAATAATCGATGTCCTCAACTTCATTAGCGTGTACTTTATGGCTATTGATCTTAACTTTAACTTTACTTTAACTTTAAAAACTTGAATTCAAATTGTATTGCTTTTACCACATGGAGGATGAAGATTAAAAACATTTCTTATTTTTATATTTTTAAGTTTATCTGGGTTATTAAGGTGATGCTCTATATACTTGTTATTTTTTTTTATCTTCACGCTGTATCCCGCATATAGCAGGGTAGGTAGAGGGAACCTGAGAACCTAGTGTTAAGACACTCCGTCCTCTTATAACAATTCTGTTCCCCGCTTTCCGCCGAATTGACGCATTGTTACTTGTTATTTCTTCCATATATTTCTTCAAGATGGTCTTAATACGGATGATTTAAAGTTAACAATTTTAAATATCCACCATACACTTAATTTGTTAGCAAAATGTACTTCTTTAGTGTAATATATTCCTCTAATCAACATCTTCCAAACTATAATCAGCCATAAGAGACGCGCTGGACAGAAACCGGTTAAGATAAATCGTCCGCTCCAGATGCAAGCATGATGCTGACGATGATTCTCAGACACACTTTCAAAATAATTTTATCAGGTTTTCCGTAAAAAGCAAATCGACAGACAGACAGACATTTCCAAAAACCATAATTTTAGGTTCTGTCACTAGTGATGAAGAACCGTAGAAACATACTTTTTTTTATCTTCTGGGAACCTGAGAACCTGTGTTAAGACACTCCGTTCTCTTACAACAATTCCGTTCCCCACTTTCTGAGGAAGCACTTCACTTCCGAATGGAGGCATTGCGTGCTGAGCGGCGGAACTCAACGCCGCGCTTTGCCTTGTTCCTGGAGTGGCAAATGAACCCACAACCTGTCGCGGTTACAGTAGCACGCTTGTGCCTCTGCGCCACGACAGGTGTTAACATAGTTTTTATAGGCGATAACAAATTTTTTAAAAAATTATATTCTATTGAATATAAATTTCAAGAAAACAGCGTGTCACGCTCTTTTCTTAATGTCTTTTAAAGTTAACCTGGAATGTTATGAATCTTGTTTTGGCAGATTTCCTAATAAATTTCATGAATCAATCCCAAGTATATTGCTGTATTATTGACTCTCTGCACCCACCCACTTGATATATCTGTTTTTAATTCTGAACTTAATTGACTTAAAAACAAGACAAAATTATACATAAGACAAGATTCAATTTTTATAAAGTTAATTATATTAATATTATAAACTATTTAAATAATATGGATTGATGATGATTTAGATAACATAGTTAAAACTTTTTACTATATCTTACAGAGGGCTATCAGTACTTTTAAGCCGCGTCAAAAAATTAAATCATGTAAATATCCACCATGGATTAAAAAAACATTCAAAAAAGACTTAAGAAAAACTTAATTATTGAATAAATAAAACTTAAAAAAAAAACCATATGGATGAAATTTCCTTAGTGAAATGACAACGAGAATTACATTCAAGATTACCGGCTGATTTCAATTCTGTGTGTTTTCGCAAAGGTTTTCGAAGCGCTAGTTTGTCCGTCAATACAATTAGATTTTAAATCTTTTATTTCCGATCACTTACATGGTTTTTGAAACAGCAGATCAACAAATTCGAATTAAGTTACTTTCACAAATGCTATATGCCAAGCAATACACGGCAATAGACCAATGGACACAATGAACACAGACTTTTTAAAAGCCTTCGATAGGGTTCCTATATACCATATTGCTCAAAAAATTAACAACATATAGTCTTTTGAGATCTATGTTGGGATGGCTAAAGTCATATCTACATAATCGATTACATTATGTCGTCTGGAGTGGATTCCAATCGAAAAACCATACAATCTCATCTGGTGTTCCCCAGGGTTCACACCTTGGTCCTATTCTCTTTAATACTTTCATGAATTATCTAACACTAAACAACACCTACCACCAACCAGAAAACCTTGTGTCTTAACACTAGGTTCTCTGGTTCCCTCTGCCTACCCCGCTATATGCGGGATACAGCGTGAAGTTAAAAAAAATATACTTATCTAACCTTTTGTTTTACAGCTCAAAATTATATTTATATGCGAATGATTTAAAGTTGATGCGGTATAATATGGTCTCCTGATGGTTTTAGCCAACTTCAGCAAAATCTGAATAATGTTACAGACTGGTGTAAAGCGAAAGGGTCGGAGCTTAACTAAAACAAACGCTACCATATCAAATTTACTACAAATATGAACATTATTTCAACTAGATATTATTAACGGTAGAGGAAATAAATGAAATAAAAACCATTAAAGATCTAGGTTCGAAACTTTCATTTTAAAATAAAATTGAAGAATTGGTAGATTTTTTACACTCAGAACTAAAATTAAATTGTACAATTCCCTCGTCCATAGCCAGCTGGAATACTGTAGCATTATCTGGTGGCCAAGCTACGCTACTTATATTCTAAGAATTAAGCGGGTCCAAAAAAGATTTTTATGTCATATAACACATCATGCGAAAATTATGAACTCTACACCACACTAGAAAAATATATTGAAATATTTAATATTGTATTAGTAGAGCTTACCCAGCAAACTTCTAACCGCCTCAGACCTAAATTATGTGTCAAAGTTTACTAATATAAGAAATATAAAGCTCCAAAAAAATACCACACGTTAAAAAAATATATTTATTTAATTTTTTCAAACTTTTTTACCAAAATTATGCAGATCTCCAATTGTGAAAATAAGCATAGTCAAGCTAAGGCAGCGAGCATTTCACACTTTAACAGGGTGATCAACGTAGTTCATGTACATAAAGAAGTAATTTGGTCGTACCTTTTATTTCAAAGTAAACTATCGTACATTAATCGTGTATAATCGTGTAGTAATATTTGGTGTGGTAGGCAGGTACTACTTCCCATATTTTATAGGGGGTATTATTTTAAGCATAGTTATGGGTCTTGTCCAATCAACTATTTCTTTGTCGTACCATAAAAACTTGCCTTTTACAGACTGGTCTACATCCAAGGCTAGATACACCGGCGCTATGGCTGCCTCTTCTATAGACATGTTACCCAAATCGCTAGTGGCGTCAGTCCTGACTGATCCAGGATATACGGCATTTATGGAAATATTCCTCTTGTCCTCTCTGTCCAACATTCGTTGCTGAGCCTTTGTTGCGGCATTCATAGCCATCTTAGATACCTTATAAGCATTGCATGTTTCATTCAAAAAATCTTTATCTGTTAGAGATTTATTCTTAACCGATTCCAAGTACCAGCGAACGAACGCATTGACATCGTCTATTGTAATATCCTCCTTACTCAAAATCTTCATCCAGTGGGAATTTCTCAAAAAGTAACAATGACCCCAACTGCTCGACACATTTATTACTCTAGCGTTCTGCTTGAGAATGGGAAAAAACTCGCTATTGACTAACAGTATGCTTTTAAAGTTAGTATCTATGACATCATTAACATGTGCGTAATTAACTCCAAGTTGGTTTCTGCCAGCATTGTTAATAAGCATGTCTACACCTCCGTGGACTTTCTTCAAATGCGCCGCTAATTTCTTTATGCTGTTCACATCTTTGACGTCAAGAAGGTGGAATTCGGGATATAAGCCCTCTGCTTTTAAGTCACTCACTGCTTTTCTCCCTCTGCCTTCATCTCTCGCAGTAAGATACACTGTTTTCACTCCCCTTGTACATAGTTCCTTAACTATAGCAAATCCGATGCCTTTATTAGCACCTGTTACTACTGCCACTTTGTCGATCATTGCTAATATATACTTCTTACGTGGAAATGAAGTATTTTTTTATTATTGCTCTATTTATCTGGTAATTCTAATGTTTGGTCACGATGTCGTGATCGTAAAATCGACAATTACAATTTACATTAAGAAATACGTTATTTTAAAAGGATAACCTATACATTGATTATTATGTAAGGTTTTAATTTATATGGGTCAGTGGGCTATCAGCTTGGGGAAGCTGATCGCATCCGCGTGCTATTTCGAGCAGGCTGTCAAGGGACCACCCTTGACTGGGGAACATTTGTTCCCGCGGTCTTGGAGGAGCACCGTAAGGTTTAAGTGGATATACGGACGAGATCTGCCGTTCCGGATAACTCATCAGAGTCCTGGATCTGGCGGGTATCCGTAACGAAATTCATCACGATAAAAAAACCAAAAAAGATTTTATGAAGATTTTATGATGAACGCCTGTCGTGTTGTCGTGCTACTGTAAACGCGACAGGTTGTGGGTTCGATTCCCACTCCAGGAAATGTAAAATTTAATATTTTCATTTCTTGGGTTGGGTAACAAGGCAAAGCGCGGCGTTGAGTTCCGCCACTCAACACGCAATGCCTCAATTCGGCGGAATGTGAAGAACAGAATTGTTGAAAGAGAATGGAGTGTCTTAACACTAGGTTCTCCGGTTCTCTCTGCCTACCCTGCTATATGCGGGATACAGTGTGTAGTTAAAAAAAAAAAAAAAGATTTTAGTTTTATACGTTGGTACGTTTTGACTTAATTAATAATATATTATAGTAAATTAGTTAACGTTTCATATTAGTGTTGTTTTCAGTCGCAAGTTACTCAAATGCACTTATTTACACTTGAAAGGCGAGATGAAAGTTCCACGTTTTCAATTTTTTTTCTGGCAATACAATGGCAATTTATAAATCATGGATACTTCAATTATTAATTAATATACTTTTTTGGAATAATACTATTCAAATTATTTATATAGACGAAGCCTCGTGTTTTCTAATTAAGAGGATATTCGGCTTCAGGAAGATCAAAAAAAAAAACATTTTTTTAGGGTATAAAGAAATGTGTGCTGTGTCCTGCCCACCAAATCGAAACAGCAGTTGCACTAGTGTGCCAATTAAAAATAAAATTTTGAAAAGTTCACTAGAAACACTTATTTATTTGTGTCCTGAAAAAAACGGTTTTCACGATCCTCTTAAAGGAATCCGCCTTAAACATTAAAAAAAAAATGTGGCCCATGCTCTTTTCCACAGATACATAGAAAAAATCTAATGACACCTGCGTTTACCTAAAAAAAAAGTTCGATCAAATAATACTGTATCAATAATTTATGTTTTCACACTGGCAGAATATTTTCCACCTGTCATTACAAAATCAAGTGATAAAAAAAAAAAAAAAAAGAGGTTAAATAAAACAATTTTTGACACGGATTTATTTATTTGATTAATACATCATGTACATTAATGAAACACGACTTTTAGTTACAATTAAAATAATTTTATGACTAACTCAAATACATTTGCCATCAAGAGTTACAACCTTAATACAGCTTAAATTAAAAAAAAAATCTAAAAAAAAATAAGGAACTTTTTTAAATAGCATAAATATCAGTCAAGCGTTTCTACGATTATTTTTACTCTACAATATGAATATATTATATATTTTTAATTAAAATTCGGCGAAAATCTTATTTCTATCTAATAGAAATAGTTTGAAAGCGTACAGTCGCTATGTACATCGATACTTATATTAGAGTTGACACATACTAAAATCTTACGTCTTAAACCTAGTAAATGTTTGCAGGAACAATAAAAATATGCTGTAAAATTATTCACGAAATGGTTATAAAATGTATAATAAATATGGAAATTCCATTAATTTATATAGTGTATAGAATATAATAAAGACATTGGTAGTTCAGGATTCAATTCCGACAAGCAAATAATTTTAAGCCCAAAAAAAAATCTTTGTTCGACTTTGTTAAGCAAAACGTAGTTTTCATTAGTAAAATAATAATAATATTACATAAAAATTTGGAAGGTTAGTCGTTATTGGCAATACTGAAGGCAAGATGGGCCGATCAATTAAAAAATGTAACCTTCTGTCCAAAATTCCACGAGTGGGTGAGATTCGCAATGGATCACAATAAATGGCAGAATTGCCTTTGCACTTGACGCAAGGCGTCCACCAATCACCATCATCAGTCATGATGGATACGACCAAGAAAATTACATATATTTAAAATGGCTACATATACAAACAGTCAATAACGGACGATTTTTTTTTAAATTGAACAGATAAAATAAGTTTACGTTTACAGAATAAAAATATAATCAGAAGTTCTAATGTGAGAAAAATTTACATGAAATAGGAATACATCATTTTATATTTAAGTAAAAAGTATTTATTAGTTTTTTTTTTTTTTAAATAAATAATAATCTACTAAAAATATCGTTTAAAAAGCCTTTTTATTTTTTTTTTAACTATGTTTGCGTAACTAAAACTTTTTAGACATAAACCTACAAATAAATAACGTAAACATTTAAAAATTACCCTTCTACCCGTTAATAAATATATAATTTTTTTTTAAATAATTTAAAGACATCAATAAAAAAATAATCAGAGCCGAATTAAAATAAATAAATAAAACAAAAACAGTCTTATTAGTAACCTTACTATTTATTTCCATTCATAATAATTATTAATTAATATCTATATATTTTGACAGGGACAGCCTAAACAGTAGGAAAATGTTTTTTTTTTTCAAAAATAGGCAAAGGCCTAACATAATTCAACCAAATATCTTAATTTAGAAAAAAAAAGTAATTTATAACTATGACGTAATTTTAAGTGGTCAAGGGTTCTTATAATCTATCAATAATCAATATTATTATATAAATGCGTTTATTGTAGACACTGAGAATATATTAAATTAAGACTACGTTTTACGAGTTTCATGTTAAATGTCATTTTAGCTTAGAGGTAAACTATTTACTTAAAAATTATTAGAGAAGTCAGTTTTGTAATCATTTTCAAATAAAATAGACATAAATACAGATTAAAACATAAATGTCAATGTTTTGACAGTTTAAAATTGATTATTACTTACCTACATAAGTATATTAATAAAAAAAATAATTAAAATTTAAAATATTTAGAATAGAGGCCATAATGGCGCAGTGAGACAGAGTTTGCCTATAATCGCAGAGGTTGTGGATTCGATCCTGCTCGGGGGAATTCAACTCGCAGTGTTTCAAATTCCGACAAGCGAAAAACGGAGTGTCTTAACACAAGGTTCTCTCAACACGTTATTAAAATTTTTATTTTAGCAAAAGCAACCGACTTACGCATTTACTATCATATGACAAAAGGATCATCAACATTGATTCACCCAGTGTAAAGCTATGCAAACATAGAAAATACATTCGATAACCTCCTTTTTTGAAGTCGGTTAGAAATAAGTTTTTTTTTAGCTTCACGTTGTATTCCGCATATAGCAGGGTAGGCATAGGGAACTAGAGAACCTAGTGTTAAGACACTCAGTTCCCCACTTTCCGCCGAATTGAGACATAGCGTGCTGAGTGGCGGAGCTCAACGCCGCGCTTTGTCTTGTTACCAAACTCAGGAAAAATCATTTCCTGGAGTGTAAATCGAACCCACAACCTATCGCGTTTACAGTCGCACGCTTGTGCCTCTGCGCCACGACAGACGTTTGGCAATATAAATAAAATATAATTCATTATGATAAAGGTCGGCAAGTAAGAGTTATTTGTAAATTTCTTGTATGTGTTATGTAAATGAGCCCATCTGGCCGATACACGGGTCAGTAATTTTGGGTCTCGCCTCGATAAAATATGTATTAATTTATTTCACTGTTTTTCAAACGTTATACATCTTTTGGGAATAGTTTGGGATAAAATATTCAGAACAGAATGTATTTTACCTTACTTAGTACAGTACTTTGAATGATAGCATAATTTAAATAT
This sequence comes from Philaethria dido, assembly GCA_033558755.1. Taxonomy (NCBI): domain Eukaryota; kingdom Metazoa; phylum Arthropoda; class Insecta; order Lepidoptera; family Nymphalidae; genus Philaethria; species Philaethria dido. Next base: position 15,409 of record JAKGSA010002546.1, read on the forward strand.
ATATAATTTAATATACTTTCATAGTTTCTTGGCTTATATATCCATTGATACATACATACATAGCTACACGATGTATCCCGCATATAGCAGGGTAGGCAGAGAGAACCTAGGGAACCTAGAGTTAAGACAATCGTGGAAATGAAAAATTCCATTTCCTGGAGTGGGAATCGAACCCACAACCTGTCGCGATTACAGTAGCACGCTTGTGCCTCTGCGCCACGACAGGCGTTAACGAGCATTTATATTTTATTAAAAGCAGCTTCAGCTTATCCCGTAAAGCTTCGTATTGAAGACACTACGTTCGCATTTTTCCACTTGAAATCGATACATTTTTTAAGTAGCGGAACTCAACGCCGCGTTCTGTCTGAACCGAGCCAATAAACGGAAATACATAAATTAAATATATTCATTCCCGAGTGGGAATCGAAGCCACGACCAAACGCGTTTACACTCACATACACTGCCCCATTGAACCATAATGACCTCTTTAAAAACATCACTTTTAGGTTATACCTAACTAATAAAAAAAAATAAAAAATAAAAATGTCATACAAAAAAAAAACTTCTCGAATTTTCCTTAGAAATTACACAGCTTCACGCTTTACTCACCAAGATAAATAAAGAGAACGTAGTGACTAAACACTCCGTTCTCTTACAAATTACACACTAACACTACTACACTAATAGAAACATTCAGTCGGTAAGTCCAAATTCGAAGACAACCTTAACATCTAATACATACTTACTACTATCTTAAAAATAGAAAAAAA
>JAKGSA010002547.1:0-16169 GCA_033558755.1 Philaethria dido
TTAAATTAAATTTATAATAAAATTTAAAATATTACATCCCCCTATACTATACAACATATACAACTTTCTTCCCGATGTCTAATCAATTTATCGTTCTGTTAAAATGTAAGCTAGGTAGCAGCACTTAGAAAGCTATATCTAGAGTAGTAAAGCGGAGGATGAAGTGTCTTGAGGCAAGTTAATAATAAAACTTCAATAAAATGTCTTTTGTTTTATTTTCATTCTTCTTCTTCGTAGTCGTTGTCTTCATCACTGAAGGTCGCGTCTGTGAAAGTCATGCATTGGTGGTCTTCTTTTTCCACTTCATCCGGTCTTCGGCTTCTTCTTCTTCTCTTATAAAGTAAACTATGAAAAAGTAAAAAAAAAGTAAAGTATAAAATGGAGTATGTATGTATGTAATTTTAACAAGAATTAACAGTTTTAAAAAACTACGTCAAAAACGATTTATAGATAAAGTTGAAGCTAATAAATGCTTGTTTAAATACAAAACAGTTTATTTAAATACTAAACTGATGGGGAATCTCTGCTATAGTTAAGCTTACTGAATAAATAATACACTATACTCGTAGTTACATTACATTAGCTCCAGACCACGACTTTGTTTGTGAAATTGGTGACGATGATGACGAAACAAGTCTGCTATTTATAAAGATACTTGAAATGACCTTCAGATCATTCAAACTGTGTATCTTCTTCTATTTTTCAAATTTCATACAATTCCGTTGAATACTTTTTGCGTGATATGTTACACTGAAATACATACGAATGATATTACGAATTTTTAATAGTAGATGTTAAGTACGAATTAATTTATAGAACGAAATAAATATCCATACTGAACACTAATTTTATATTCACCGTACTCTATAATAACGATATACATATAATTTTAGAACCAACTAAATCATGTTACTATGTAAGATCTAAAATTTAATACATTGTATTTTTTTAAATTATTCATAGTCGTTGATGAAGTACTCACCAAACTTCAATCTATTGAGACGTCGATTCAGGTAAATGTGCGTCAACTTGCCAGAACTGTGTTAGAAAGTAAATTTATATTTATGTGATGACTTGCAGATTTATACGACTACGGCAGTTGATGATGCTGTTAACCCTATCGAGCGAATTAATATCAACTTAAATATTATTAATACCTGCAGCAAATCAAGTGGCCTGTCTATAAATCCCAGCAAGTCTCAGTTGTGCATCCTTGGCAGTTCCAAGCAGCTCTCCAAATTAGACTACTCCCTCCTTCCTTCCGTAATGATTGATAATTGCAAATTGGAATTTAGTACTACTGTGAAAAATCTAGGTATCAGGATGGATAGTTCTTTAACATGGGCGCCTCAAATAGCTGAATTATGTCGTAAGACATATTTTGCTATTGGAAGAGGTGGAGAAATCTATTGCCACACAAAACTAAAATAACATTAGCTCAATCTCTTCTGTTGCCCATACTTGACTATGCCGATTCCTGTTACCTAGATTTATCACAGAGATTACTGAATAAACTTTAACGCCTCCAAAACTTAATAATACGATTTATTTTTTGTTTGAGGAAATACGACCACATTTCTCAATATCGAGTTCAACTGAATTGGACAGCATGAAACATCGACGCAATTATCACGCCCTCACTCACTCACCTCACCTACCTTCAACTCCCTTATACCTCAAGGAAAGATTTACTTTCCTTCATAGTTTGTATGTATAAACTAATAATTTGTAATATCATGTATGTTAATATAATAATATATCGTGTTAAAAGTGTTCAACAGAAGATGAGATACAGTTTGGATAATGTCAAAGTCATTTCAATTATCTTCTTAGATGACAAACTTGTTTCGTCATCGTCGCCATCAATTTCACAAGCAAAGTCGTGGTCTGGAGCTATTGTAACGCAAGTAAAATGTATTATTTATTCAGTACCCCAAATTATAGCAGAGATTCTCGATCAGTTTAGTATATGAAATGTTTTGTATTCAAACAAGCATTTAGTAGCTTCACCTTTATCTTTCAATTGATTTTGACCCACTTTTTCAAAACTGTTAATTCTTAGAAAACTTTACTATTAGAATGCAAATAAAACAATAGGTATATTTCACTGAAGTTTTATTATTAACTAGCTGTTAACCGCGACTTCGTTCGCCTGATCAATGGTAGTCCATACTACATACTAGAGTGTATAGTGCGTAAATGTGATAATTTGAAGGCTTTGAAGTAGCAAGATTGTCAGTTTCTTTGATAAACATGTCTTTTTTTCAAATAATTTTTATAATAAAAACATTTTTGAAAACGTTCGTTTTGTTATGAGCGCGTGTTACAATTTTACAGCCGGTTCCCAGTTCACGGACATTGAATCATTTCAATGTTCATAAGCACGTTTTTATTTTGTTTTTTCGTAAGGCTTCCAGTCTTAGTATTGTTGTGGCGACGGTGTCGACGGTCGATCGAAACGATTACCGAAACCTTTAGAAATCCTTATTGTTTTCGAGGCAGTACAGCGATACTACTTTTTCTTAATAAAAACGAAAGCCAGAAAGAAAACTTAAAGTTATAATAAAATTAAAATTCATTAAAACACACAACTCTCATTCTGGGTTAGTTCATCAAAACATTTACTATCTGTACTTAAAACAAATCGATAAAGTCACTTTCACATACAACAAAGTAAACTAACGTCGCCATAATTATATATTTTTGTACTGATTCATATTTTTGTTATTAGACCTTTATTAAAGGACTTTACGATTAAATTATACAAAGTTTGATCATGATTGTCTATAATCGATGATTTGATTGTTAAATTTCGTATTGTTACGAAATCTCTGGAGATCGGATAACCATTAAAAAGGATATCTTTATTAAATAACTTTGACTGGTTACTTTATCCTTGGTAAGTCCATCAACACTACACAGTTTCTCTTGTTTTTAGATTCAGGTCACAAGTCACTTATTTTGAAAACGAATTAATCTTAACACCCTAAGTTCTCAGGTTTCCTCTGCCTACCCACACTGCTGTGGGATACAGTAGGCTATAAGCTATGTAAAGTCACTTAATTTTTAATCAGATTTTCCACTCAAATTGCACTTCTCTTGACCTTTTTTCTTCCTGCCAAAGTACTCAATTTTCCGTTTCCTTCCAAGAATTGAGTTTTCCGCTGACGACTCATTTGAATGTCGCCTGCCCTCTTTATATAATGTAGAAAATATAAAAAGAAACATCAAAGTAAAAATTTTAAGCATTTGAGCCGGTTTCAGAGCCAAGCTTGGTAGTCAGGGGACGTCAAGGGTTCTAGATATCTTCTGTTCACTTTCACGCATTCATCATTCTATACTAACTCACACACTGATGCCGTATTCTGATCAATTTTCTTTAAAAAACTATTTGTGTACATTATGTATAATTTTAAATATATTTTATAATGATAAACACATTTTTTCACATAGCAGAACAAGTAGAGACCTCTCAAGACAAGTCAAGACAGTTTCTCCTCGGCTTTTGTAATAGTTACGAGGTCTGCTAGAAAAATGGACGAAGTTATGAACACTGTAGACAACGATGAATTTACAATAAACAGTGCGTTTTCACTAGCGCTTCGAGTGTCTCGCTTCTTTGGGATGGCACCGCTTCGCTTCATTCCTCTTCGGAATGGATTAAAAATTTCTGTGTCTTACGGTCACGCTTTGTACAGTTACATCGCCTTGGTAACTCTGTTAAGTAAGTTATTTTTTTAGTCAATTTACTTCTCACCTCATTTTTTTAATCTGTTTTTTTTTATATTAGTATCCATACATTGCCTACGAGATCAGGGAAATAAACAGTCCGCTTCGGCCTTGCAGAGCCACAGTGGCCGGAGTACAGCCACTCAATCTAAGTTTTGATCTGGTACCCACAGAGTAGCGCTTGCGAGGTCAATATACCATGACACCTTCCCATCCCAAGCACCTAGACCTTGATATTGGGCTTGTATTTCATTCGCGAGGGCTATTTTATATTACCTCTACCCTGTGTCGCGTGATGCAAACCTAGGAAATTCTCCCTATTTGTACATTGGGATGCGCTCAATAACAGTACACCTCTGCTTCGCGAGTTACCTTTTATGTGTTGTTGAGTGATGGATTAGCGATCATATCATGGTTAACTACGACATTTTTTTTAAATATCCATCTAAAGTTATCAATTATTTCTTCCTATTTGGATAAAACTAATATATAATTATATTTTACAGATTTATTTGGATGCATAACGATACTTTTAGACTTATCAAGATCAGATTCACTTAATTGGGAAGCTGTATTTTTTTATATTACTATATTAACGATGATCGTTTTATCTTCAAGTGGATCGTACTATGGAGTTCGCCGTATGAAACTCATGATAAAACATCTGAAGTCTCTTGAAGAGGTTCATTAGTTCATTATACTTTATTTTAAAGTGATATTATACAGTTTCGCTACATAATGAAACATTTTATTGCCATTCACGAGAATGATTACATTAAAACTACTTTTATTTCTCTACTCTGGTAAGACAAGCATAATTTTGATTTTCGCTATTCCATACGTAATATCTCGAATTTAGACAGCAAATGGAGAACAAAATTCTATCCTCTTTAATTAATTTTTCATAAAATATATTCAAAACAGACGCAGATACAAATATTTTTATTTTTTCATACTATAGTTTCCACATTTACGCCAAGATACGATACGCAAAAATAAATTAATGTAATAGTTCTAATATTAATTATTTATTTAGATCAAAAGAAATGCAGAAGAAGACAATAACGAAAAATCACGAAATAGAATAAAAATAGCAATACTAATACTCCATTTAATTGTTATGATGGCACTTGTTACGATTCTATATCTGATAACTTTTCAAAGAAAATCAGGTATGTATATTTTGCTCGTTTGGGTGTTATTTACCTATACATACATACATAGCTTCACGCTGTATCCCGCATATAGCAGGGTAGGTAGAGGGAACCTAGTGTTAAGACACTCCGTTCTCCACTTTCCACCGAATTGAGGCATTGTATGTTGAGTGGCGGAACTCAACGCCGCGCTTTGCCTTATTACCCAACCCAGGAAATGAAAAATTCCATTTCCTGGAGTGGGAATCGAACACACAACCTGTCGCGCTTACAGTCGCATGGTTGTGCCTCTGCGCCACGACAGGCGTTGCGTTACTTGTACTTATTTTAATACAAGATACAAATTTTTCATTTTTAATTTGTCTTTACAATTCCCCAGTAAATAAATTTCAAGAAATTTGTATTCACCGTTGACTGATTACAACAATGCACAGTGATGAATCTATATATATTAAACAATAAAGTCTTTCCATGCAAAATATTTCTTAAAATTTGGATTGTAGACCCGCTATTTAATTATTATTGGCCAAAATGATGTCATTGGGAACACACTGTTGTAATTTTGAATATTCTGCAAGAAATGCTTTGGTAGAAATTCTTGTCCTGAAAGTAATGAATTCAGCGGTTCAGGTAGAAGGATAAGAGTTGTGGTAATTTAACCTATTTACACTACTAAATCGCAAGGCATTTCAGTAACATAATACTGCATTTATTTACTATTTATTATTAGTAGAAGCTCGTATTCTGATTGCGTTGTCAAACGTTGCCTTTTTTTCTCGTGAGGAAATCCGTTACGGATACGAGCCCGATCGGGGACTCGGGACGGGATATGTGGAACTCCGGCCCGGCTGTAAACCTCACGGTGCTCCCCCTCTGCTGCCACTAGCCGAGGCTCACGGGAACTCCTGAATCTTCCGTGTAACCTTGGCGATTCAAACGTTGTCTACACTGTTCTTCAGTTTCATTAACTCAAAAATTTCAAGCTCGATTTACGTTATGTGTGGCCCGACATATATTTAAACACAAGTGATACCTTTTTACTTCTATTGTTACGAAAAAGATGATAGTTTGTTTGTTGTCAATGAAATGTCAATCTATTTATCCATACTGTAAAATAAGTAATTATGAGATATAATAAACTAAAGTTAATACAAGACACAAAGTAACTTAAAAATATCAAAAAGAAACATATTCGATTAGTTTGGTTCACCTAATTTTGTCCGTAAATGCAATCATTGCATATTATTATTTTGTTGCGATTTGGGCATATATTACCAATGCAAAAGCAAGAAATACATTTGATTTTCCTATAGGTTCGTCGCTGTCATTAAATAGAACAAAAATGTCGTCACTACCGCCGTACTAGTATTGAAATTATGAATGATTGTAATGCAGAGCGACACAGTTTAAATACCAATATTTTCAAGACAAGTTTAGCAGCTCTTATGATACACCTTGTTAAACATCCAAAAGCACCTTCCTCAACTCTGGTGATTGCAGCAGCTTGCACCTCTTGAGGATCATCATTACTCTGAATTCATATCATAATCATGGACTCAATCCCTTCTGTTATAATCCACATTCCCTTCCTCATTCTCCTCGTAACGAATAATTTTATCATTTGCCAGTCATCCATTTCTTCCAGTCATCACAAAATTAGTGCACAAAATGCGTGCGGTCTGTTGGACTTTTTTGTGTAATTAAAACTATAATTAGAAAGAAATAAAGCCTAAGCGAAATTTTACTAACGTAAGTCATCGCGTGGGGTTACTCACAGCCTGCTCTGAAATGAACACTTGTCTTGCGGCACGTGAGTGCAAATTGATCGGCTCTAGCGTCAAGTATAATCCTTTCTAGGAAGCTATCGAGAATATGGGTCGATAGGACATTTTCAGAGTACACAACTTACACTTTCCGGGCTCTTAAAACCACATGTGACGAACCGAAGGTTAAATATTTCATTTTTGAAGATAACTGAAAGCTGTCAGAGTTTTGTCAATATACTGTAGACGTCTCGCAGTTTTCTGTCTCATTCACACATTCAATTTTCTGAGATTTTTAAATATTTCCTTTTATTTTTTTCATATTTCTATTCTTAAAAATTATATCTTGCAAAAACAAACACATAAAAGATTTATCCAAGCCACGTGTCCTGATGCGAATTCAATATTTTTTACCCATTACTAAAAGCGCACAACGCCGCTATATAAGTTTTCATTTCAAAAATCATAAAAACAATGTTTTAAGTTTGTCTTCTATTGATGCATTGTCTAATCCGATATATTTTGTATGTAAACAATTACAATGTCTTGCCTTTTAGGTTTCTTTCATATAACCGACTTTACACTCAGCGTACAAAGCATTATGATATTTCTGTTGCAAACGCGAACAGTGGCGATGTTCTTAGAAATTCAATCTTCTTTAGTGCGGATCAAAAATAAAATGGATTCAATGGTTTCCTTAAATGCAATTGGTAAGCAGTTTAAAAGTTTTTTAAACAATAATCCAACAATGAATTACTAAATCGCACATGAAATTACAAATACACTGAACATCTCAGCGCTCGCTTAAAGTGTTGACCGTTTGTAACAGCAAGCTGTCTTATTAGCTGACTTATTTGACCGCCTTCCCAGAGCTCGATGTTATATATGCACTTAGAGTACCATTACCGGTCACCAATAACCACTCTAGCACCACCAAACACAATAATCATCAAAGTAACACTACCAGCGCACCGGAAATCAATATACTTTCCTACCATAGCTAGCGTAGCTAGCACCACCTGAACTTAAATTACCATCATATAGTCTATTAGAATGTTACTTCAATGTTACGTCAAAAAGATGTCAGAGCTTGTGTTTTTGCACTTTTATGTCCAATATTTTCCAGGCGAGCTTTTTTTTTAGATTTCATATTTGTACTTTGAAAAGTTGGCAAGCCGGTGGGATTCGAGTTGTATGGACGCCTGGCCATTTTTAGGGATAACAAATAATAAAAGAATGTGTCTTACTAAAAAATCCAAATAAAAATAAAATGTACCCTATGTCCTTTTCTATACTACAAGGAATATGAAAGTTTCATGATAATCGGTTTAGTGGGTTTGGCGTGAAAGCGTAACAAACAAACTTACATACACATTTATGATATTAGTAAGGACTAAGGATAAGGATAAGGCAACATTCCATATATAAGAAACATAATTTTCAAATACTAATATTACTATTATTATGTTGTAACATATAAAAAAATATTTTAAAATAGATATCTTTTTCTTTCAGAACGTTCCTTCTCACCTGTGACTTCTTACGAACTCCGGTTTTTAACACGCGCGTATATGATTGCATATGATGTGGTCTCTGAAGTTAATGAAGAAGACGGTATTCTGGTCCTGATTCTAATTAGTTACTTAATCACAAGGATTATTAATGTAGGATTATTTCTGGCTGCCCCAGCGCCCTCGTCCACTAAATGTAAATAACTACATATATTTGTTTTTTCTGGGAGTGAAAACTTCTCTAGCGGTGTTGTGCACTTTTTATGATGGATAAAAAATGATATAACACCTGTCGTGGCGCAGAGGCACAAGCGTGTGACTGTAAGCGCGATAGGTTGTGGGTTCGATTCCCACTCCAGGAAATGAAGTATTTGCATTTTCTGGGTTTGGTAACAAGGCAAAGCTCGGCGTTGAGTTCCGCCACTCAACACGCAATGCCTCAATCTGGGGGAAGTGGGGAACGGAATTTTTGAAAGAGAACGGAGTGTCTTAACACTAGGTTCTCAGGTTCCCTCTGCTTACGCTGTTATATGCGGGAAACAGCGTGAAGTTAAAAAAACAAAAAATGATAAACTCCTGTCGTCATATGACAAAGCGTCAATATACAGTAGAATACCGACAGATAAGCAACGTCTCTCCGTATGCTCAAGGAGTCTAAGCTGTCTGTGATTTTGGAATCATTGACAATTTAAGCCGACGTTGAGGAGTCAAGTGGTTGTTATTGGTTAAGTTGATACTGTGGAGCGCTTGCCCATAAGTAGAGGCATTATTTTATATGGGGACGGACCTGAGCTTTATAAAGCAGAAGACCATCTCCTGATATAAAATACTGCTACATTTTATAAAGTACCCTGAACTTTACCGAACTCAATTGGAGCTTTGCTTTCCAAATGATGATAAAATGGAACTCATTCGACATATCGTCTCCAAGGATCGTAATATTCTTACTAGTACAAAGGGAAACGCCCCGAAATTTAGGCGTTAAAGTGAATAGGGTCCTCTGTTAATACTCACACTGTCACATAACAAGTTCTAACTTGTGTTTGTTAATTTAGATATTGGCCTTAAACGATACAAAAATATTAGATTCTTTTTATCATATTAGGCTTTTTTTTTTCAGATGAAAATCGTGTATTAGTAATAATTTTGAGCATTGTACACGGCGTGGATTTCTTGGCGCTAATAGAATCATTCAATCTTATTAAAAATGAGGTATTCATCTTATTTTTATTCGTTTATACGAGTTTTTGGAAGCTAAATACGCAATTTAATAATTCAAACTTAATTTATTTTCCTGTTATTTGCAGGTAACTAATATCAAAATAAAACTTGTTAAATTGATATATAAGATTACAGATGTCGGACATCGTACTCCTATAGAGTTACAAATAATGTACAGGTTACTAAATTTAAACAAGATGACGTTTTCTCCATTGTCAATGTTTACTTTGGAACGTAAATTGACGATTAGGGTTTGTATTTTTATTGAGATATCTAATATAAAATACAATGAAATAAGTTGAATTTTTTTTGACAATATCAGCATCAAATTTAATTTTGGAAGACATTGATATCAATTTTAAAACTTCAGGAATTCTACCGAACACTAAGTACTTAACATGAAAAAAAAGTTAAGAACGAAGAGAACGGAGTGTCTTAAGGTTCTCAGGTTCCCTCTGCCTACCCTGCTATATGCGGGATACAGCGTGAAGTTAAAAAAAAAGAAAAAAAGGAATGTTAATCAAGTTCATGAGGGTTTTTCTACGGTAAATAAATAGTATAGTCGTTTTCTTATAATGACTGAAAATAAACTTTCTGTTGCAGATTTTGAGTGGCGTTATTACATATTTTCTATTTATAATACAATTGAAGTAGTGCAGAGTTTTAACAAATAAGTATACAATACATTTAACATTGTTATGATTGCCTTAACAACATTTTCAAAATAAAACTTGTGTGACTGTACTGAAAGTATTTAATTTATCTCTTCCTTCTAAGCGAGTTCTTTTGCTATACTTAATTTATATTAAGTAGTTTTTCAAAATTAGGTATTATTATTTTATAATAATACCTAATTTTGAAAATTTAAATTAGCATATTCTTAGCATTAGGTACTTATATTTATTCGGCTTCTTCTCAGGACAAACAACTTTTAATAAAAATCATTATTATACATTAGAGGCTATCTATGAGAAACATTTATCCTAATGAGATCTGGGACACCTGATGTGTAAATAAAAAATTATCACATTAGGAATTAGCCTAAATTTTAGAAGTATTGTTTAATGTGATGAATATGATTTTTTTTTTTAACTTCACGCAATATCTCGCATATAGGCTGGGTAGAGGCAAGGGGGGGAATCAGAACTAGTGTTCTTAACAACACTTTCTAGTCTCCAATGAATATGATCTTATCTCATAATATATATTTTGAGTCCAAGTTTCAGTGTTTCCGTGGGTTAAATAGAAGGTGTGTGGTAATGAATTAAAGGCCGCTGCGCAAAAGCAGAAGTTGCAGGCATATCAGCTAATATTGTATAAACTGAAACTCCACGCTGCATGACTAAAATGTGTTATATAACTTTAATAACTAAGTGCTTATAGTGAATATCGACAAACGAATATGGAATAATATTACAAATTGTTATAACACTCTTTATAATTAAATTCCGTGAACTTCTTTGTTGACCAGGAACAAGGAGGAATGTCATGAGGTGTGTAGCCACCACTAACAGCTGAAATAATACATATTTTAAATACATATTCTTATTAATACAAATTACTTTAAGCTGTCTTTGAAATTGCAAAAAAATGAAAATATACTATATTACTCATGCATATATATATATATATATATAATAAAGAGTGCATTTAAAGAAGTTTTAAAGATTCAAAACTACAACTTAAACCATGAGAATAAAGCCCTAGTGACATTGAATAGGCCGAGTGGGCAATTAACGTACGCAAAGGGTTATTGCAGTAGCATATTCATCTGGAGCTTAGCTTAAATGCTCACGTGCATCTGTCATCATCTCAAAGCTGAAGTAAGAGCATCGGCTCACGACTGGTTGTCCGAGTTTCCTGTACGAAATTGACCTACAATGCAATCAAAATTCAATCCAACGACATTCAAATTCAAATTCAAATAATTTTATTGTAAGTAAGAAGTTACATGCTACATTTTTTGAAAGTCAAATGATTTACCTCCGGTTCACTTAATTTAATGCCTCAGACCTAAGAAGAACCGGCGCAAGAAACTAGCTCAGGCTTCAGCTTTGAATATTAGTTCCTATCTAGCCTTACCTGCTTTCAGATTCTCCATATGAAATATAAATGGCACCCCAGCCAATAACCCTAGACAATTAACTTACCCGCCAGACATGATTACCTTCCGATATCACTTGTGTACACCAGAATAACAGCTGGAACAACACCATGTGTCTCACACACTTACGGGAAAGATATAAAGAATTTTGGAGTCCAGTCCATATTTGTATATAAGAGGGCTTTGTTTTTAATTCAAATATTTAATAAAAGCTTACCTTTACGTTGACGCAATGACATGATTCCACGAAGATGGCAAAATGTGCCAATTTATAAATGACAAGAAGCTCCACTTTTTGAAAGTAAACCACACATTAATAGTTATGTATGTAACTAAAAAACAAATTCATATAAAATTCGAAACTTGTAATTTAATTCTGGTAACGTTGAAAACAACTGACTGCACACAGGAGGTATCATAGTTGTAATTATTTTCAAAGTAATTTTCATTTATAAAGTGTACATGGGATTCAAAATGAGGTGATGAGCATTATAGAGTTCTGGATGAAAACCGCTACAAAAACACCCGTCATAATATACATATAGATACATAACTTTCTACTTTCATGTTTAAATACTTAAGTAAGAACTAAGAAACATCCCAAGAAAACTGGGTTCAAGTCCGCCCAACGACCATAGAATATTGTTATAAAATTTGCCTCTTCATTTAGTCTAAGCCTACATTTCATATACTACTTAGGGTTGGTCATCATATATTCATGTAAGTTCTTTATTTAATATTTAAATACTGAGACAATACAATAACCGACAAATTAGAGATATGTAACATAATTAATAAAGAATTACTCTGGGAAGTCCCTTCTTCATCATTGAAATCTGCTTGTAGATCACACAGCGATGCATAGACGCGGAAACACTTTTGGTAGTGCATGTAAGCTGAGAGGACCCTAATATACACTTTCATAGAATCTGCTATTTGCTATCTCACTGGATTTAGATTAGCTACGATTTAATTCAGATAATTTAGTAAAATCAGTTTGACTTGGATCTTAAATTAAGAAGTGATTTTTTCATCAGACTATGAATGAAATAAAAAATGAATATTATAACATTTAGGACGCGTAGATTGTTTCGACAGATAGTGAATATATTGAGAATTCAAATGTCAAAGAAAACAAAAATATTTCCTAATGCACAGTGCAACATTTAAAACTAATAATATCAACTAATACCTTATAGACATGTTCTGATACTCACCTCAGTAAAGGACATTAGTTGTCTCTGTTATATTGATTAATCATTTGTAATGAGATTCAATATATATGTATTGCAGTTCCCAAAGCTGAACAACCAAATGTTAATAAATAATGTGTTCCTATTCAATTATATACCAGAAAATCCGATTTCCCTTATATCTGAAAGAATAATGGGAGAGGAATGAATGAAAGCTGACATTAGATTTTGTTACAAAGCTCGTATGCAGTATTCTACATGAAGCTTTATTAAAAAAGCTTCGTGCTTTATTCCATATCCAGTGGCAATTAAATTTTCATATTCTGTATTATCAAGACGCTCCGTTCGCTTCTTTTTGTGCAAATTTGAATTATGCTCATAAATTGTTATTCGTATAGACTTAACTATGGCATCAGTAAACATCACACCTAATAAAACTAAATCATGAGATACCTTACAAACTTACCTTACAAACTTACCTGTATTAAAAGAAGAGAAAATGTTGACATCTTAGATGGCTTATATGTCTCAACTTCACTACATATAGAAACCAAAACAAGGCCAATTGATATCATCCATATGACAGCATTTCTTTTTAACTTTGTAATCGTGTACTCGCTGTCCAACGCCACATTTATCTACGTAGTTATAAATTAAAATATTTGAGATTAAGTTTTAGACATTGTAAATCTCTGCTTATATCATTTTATATTATAAGACCATTATTGTCTTGTATTGCTTTAAAAATAACTTCGTTTTGTTATTTATTTAGAGATTTGTAATAAGTAATGAAAATATTACCTGAATTGGCATTTCCCTCAGATGCTTGATTGTACAGCTAAATCTTTTTTCCCTAATGGTGGCGAAGTCACCAAGATTATTGCTTAAAATTTTTACACAAAAAATTGAATGACAGTACGGTAGTCTTTGATGATACTTTATAATTGATGAATCCTCTATCTTGACTATACTCTGCATATATATATATATATATATATATATATATATATGTATATATATATATATATATATATATATATATATATATATATATATATATATGTATATGCTCATATATATATATATATATATATATATATCTTTATATATATATATATATATATATGAAAATATCACAATCGCTGAAAAAGCTTGGCTAAAGAAAACAATATATATAGTGCAGGGTAAATACCAATGGAGTACAGTTTTATCTCTCTTTCTTGCCTTTAATTTCACCTTTTCAGTTTAATTTGCATTCATGGAAGCTTTATCTGTAAACAAGTATGATATCTGAGTTAAGGGTACATCCGTTTTTTATTAATGTTTTAAAGTTAAATATAATGGTACTAAAGAACGTGAACTGAATGCGCTTTTTGTACCTTAGAAATTACCACCATAGCATGACCAACCACAAGAGAAAGTAAAGAATGCGTGTTAATACGAAAAAGTCAACTCGGTTGTCAAAATACTTTACTGTACATAGGATTGATCATTTTGAACAATATTTAGACAATACGAATAACGAAGATACTAAACATATACGACTATTTACAAAATAAGGAAGCCGATGATTGAGCTGTAAATGAGCATAGTTCCGTGACAAGGTGAGTATACTCGGCCCAGATCCGCGGCCGTGCGGTTTACGCAGCACACTCCTTGTTATCCCATGCTTTTTATTGTCTGGAAAGAACAATTCAAAACATTTTGACTTGATTGGGGTTAGTGAAATTAAT
Organism: Philaethria dido; assembly: GCA_033558755.1. NCBI lineage: Eukaryota > Metazoa > Arthropoda > Insecta > Lepidoptera > Nymphalidae > Philaethria > Philaethria dido. Next base: position 14,409 of record JAKGSA010002547.1, read on the forward strand.
TTATTTAGAATTTTTATTCGTATCTTATTGGTTATCGTCATAATTACTTGATTTCATGTTTTCATGATACATTTGAACGGATAAGATTTAGACATTCTTAGTATTAAAATATTGTTCAAGCACTATTCGTTGAATATTTTTATGTGAATGTATACTGGTGAATGTTAAATCTTAAATTGCAATTTTAGGCTTTTATGTAGTTTAATTAGATGCAAATATTGCAAAATTGTCACGTTATTTTGCAATTAAATTCACTTCGATTTTTATATCAGTCTTCTTTAATTTATCATTTTTTTTTGTTTTAAAATAAATAAAGGTTTTAAGTTTTTATCCATGTGTACATACATCTGAAAAAATCATCAGAGAAATGAAAATTATATAGCCCAAAATAAATTTTAGAAAATATATAATTACTGCTAAGTATAACTAAAAGAAATGCAATAAATTAGAGATATTTAAGTTTAATATCTAGAGTTATTTAAGTGATTTAGAGTACTTCTAGCAAAAGAAGTAATATTATGAATTAACATCACAAACCAATAATTTACCTTTTACAAAATGGCAGCAAATATTTGAAGATAGCTTACAAAAATATTGTTTTTAACTTCACGCTGTATCATATGGCCCAGAGGGTGCCCAGAAAGACCAAGAGAACACAGTGTTAAGGCACTTATTTCTCTTTCAATAAAATATGTTGTTAAGGTGCAATAAATATAGAATTTATTTTCTAACACAACGTCTGGCAAGTAGACGCACATTTACCTGAATCGACGTCTCAATAGATTGAACTTTGGTGAGTACTTCGTCAACGACTATGCAATATGTACTTAAATAATTTAAAAATACAATGTATTAAATTTTAGATCTTACAAAGTATCATGATTTATTTGCTTCTAAAATGATATATTTATTGTTATTATAGAGTGGCATTGTATGGGGAATATGACATTAGTGTTCAGTTTGGAGGGAACGTATTTATATTTATTTAGTTCTATGAATACTGAATATTAACATAGTTTGTATATATAACTAATTTTTAAAAGTTTGTAATATCATGTATGTATATTGTAACACATCACGCAAAAAGTATTTAACGGAATTGTATGAAATTTAACAAACAGAAGAAGATATAAAGTTTGGATGATCTCAAGGTCATTTCAAATATAAATAACAGACTTGTTTCGTCATCGTCGTCATCAATTTCACAAGCAAAGTCGTGGTCTGAAGCTAATGTAATGTAAGTACGAATTATTTATTATTTATTCAGTAAGCTTAATTGTAGCAGAGATTCTCGATCAGTTTAGTATTTAAATAAACTGTTTTACAAAACAGTTTATTTTAAGTACATTTAAAGAAGCATTTATTAGCTTTACCTATATCTAATATCGTAAATCGTTTTTGACGTAGTTTTTTAAAAAAATCTTGATAAAATTCACTATTATGATGGAAATAAAAAAAAAGATACGCTACTGAAATTTCATTACTAACCACCTGTTACCCGCGGCTTCATTCGCGTGGTTAATGGAAGTCCATACTAAATTTAATAGTGTTTGGACACGCGACTAGATTCAAATGAATGTTCGTATGTATACGTGGAACACATTAACAAAAAAAAAATTGGTGTGATTGAAAAAAATAATAGAACATGAATTAATGTTTTACTCTGTCAGCTTGTTTCGGCTGTTAATCTTTCTACTTTCTATTCTGGACTCTGAATTCTGGTATTCTGGACTCTGGATACTGGTATTTCTATTCTGGGGA
>JAKGSA010002548.1:0-16157 GCA_033558755.1 Philaethria dido
TTCCTTGTAAATTTTAATACATGGGTATGTATTACAAGGAATTAGACAGACATCAGGCAGACATACAGACTCATATGGGTATATGTGTTACCAGGTTATGTGTTGTCAGGGGTTCAATGCCAAACTTCGCATTCAAGAATTGAGACGTTGATTTTATAAGTGAGACAAGTCCATTTTATGTTATGGTTTTTTTTTTGATTAAAAATATAAAATTCTGTTAATTTGTAATAAAAAAGCTTAAATAAATTAAAATAAATGGACTTGTCTCACTTTCAAAATCAATGGCTTAATTATTGATGTGTAAAAGTAATTAAAAAACATTTTAGTATTTTGCACCTCCTGAACAATTTCAAAATATGTAGTTACGTCACTGTTGCTTATTATTGGTTACTTAGTGACTGACAGACAACGCACAGGCGTAACTACTGGCCATAGAAGGCTGAAATTTAATATGATTCCTTGGGAAGTGATAGGGGATTTCTTGAAATTACAGGATTTAAGGTTTTATAGTCCATCCAACCAACGATTGCACAAAGCTAGCCTTAAGAAGAACTAAACTAGCCTTAGAAACCACACATATTGTAACAGAACTGAGTCACGATAGTTTTTTTTATTATCTAAAATTAAAACAAAAACATTATTATAACCATTTTGATATAATTATATTTATTTTTCAAAATGTACATAAAACAAATGAAACACTATCACATAACGCCCTAATATAAGTTTATATGCATCATTACATAATCTGTGCCTATTATGATATCAATATTATGTTATCATTTAACTGTCACTATTTGTTGCAATAATTAAATTTTGAGGAAATTCAGTTCAAAGAGATATATTCAAAGAGATAGATAAATATTTTAAAAGCTATTGTCATAATGTAAAATGTATCAAATTATTATAATATATTTTTAATACAGTATAGATTTTTTAAAGAAAATCTTAACAAAGAATTTTCATAAAAAAGTAAGTTTCAAGGCTTATAATTTTTTTATATGCACTTATAATCTTTAATTACACATAAAGTTACAAAAATATGTATCAGTATAATAAAGAAATAAATAAATACCATTAGTTTTAGAACATCCAGCGTCTAATCCTTGAGCAGTGGCTTTCCTAAGCCCTACACTCCTTTCATAATAACCTGCAACAGATAGGGCTCCACTGTAGACTGCCCTTTTGAGACTTGATGCTGCCCGGCTAGTGTAGCCTTCTTCATCTTCCTCCATGCCATATTGGGCCTGATGAAAAATAACACATAAAAACATATTTGAATGAAATGTAAAAATATATATTTAATTAATATTAAATATGCAATTCGGCAGAAAGTGCGGGAACAGAATTGTTGAAAAAGAATGGAGTGTCTTAACACTAGGTTCTCTGGTTCTTTCTGCCTACCCCACTATATGCGGGATACAGCATGAAGTTAAAAAAAAAGGTTGTTGTTGGGTTTGACATCTATTCATATATTTTTTTTTAAATTATTAGAGTACTTTGTAAATTTGTTATTTACTTATTATTTCATATATTTACGTAATTTCTTACCCTAAGTAATTGAAATTCATGTTCCTCTCTATTCCTTTGAGCTTCCTTCTCAGCAGCAGACAAAGTAGCTGACCCACCATCTTCTCCTCTTTCAAAATGTTCTTCTATGTGTTGAATCTAATAAGAATATTTGAAAATTTAAATATTTTTTTTTTAAATATGAACTATTTATAATTACAAATAAAATATGTATTTTGACTCTTACGTACAATAAGTAAAATTAAGTATTACCAATTCATGCTGAGATAAAGGCAACGGTTGACAGCAAACAGGACAATTGCTGACTGGACTCTCTTCCATCATCACAACATCATCACAAGATGCGTTATCCATTTGGTCCTACAAGTTAAAAATAGTATAATATAAAAAAATACGTAGTAATACATATATTTTAGGCAAATTATGTTTATTTACACACAGTTTTTAACAAATAAAAACAATCTATTAGTTTTATAATGAGGAAATTAGAGCACAGAATGATGTTATCAATAATATCACTGATACTTACAGATTTCTGTGGACTCAAAATATCTTTGTGTTCCACATTAACATGTACTTCTACTTCAGTTGCGTTTGAAAATTCACGTTCACAAATAGGACATTGATACGACGAGGAATGCGGTCCGGGCGACATGGCCATTGCTGTTAAAGCTAATGTCGGATTATCTAGTGTTAAAGTTGCGTTTGATAAACCTAGGGTCGGGTTGTTTGTAACATTAGAATTATCATTAATGTTTCCTAATACTGACGGCGATGTAAGGTCGAAGTGAGCCCTGTTTATATGCTCCTCTAACTTCCGTGGACATGTTGATGTAAAGTCGCATAGAAGACACTGCAAATAAATTTCTTTTTTTTATATAAAATAAAGATTATAACAAGTTATTTATTATATGTTAAAAAAGTTAAATTGTTTTGGCGGCAACGACATATTTTCAAAAATATTGAAAGTTCAAAATTTGACGTTTACAAATGTAACTGTCAAAGTCAAACTGCAATGTTTTTATAATTAGTAGGTAGGCATTGGTCCAATAAAGTTCAGTCTTATATAACGTTTCCACAAATATTTGTTAAAAAACTATTACATTTTTTGTGGATTTTAAATTAAGATTTTTAATTTTGCTAAAAAGAGAAATAAGATTAAATATCATATTCACCTGTACTGTGGGACTAGGCGTAGGAGCCGACTTTTTAGGTGTATTAGACTTAAGTTTTAGAGCTAATTGTGACCTAAGCGGGGATCCTTGACCGGCACTGGCCATTGATAGCTGGAAGAAATGATATGTAAGTACAATAATATGAAAAAAATATTACATATTAATAATAACAAATGTCTTACCTTATTTTTATTTGGAGAGTTATCGTTACTATTATGATTTGAGCTTGAATGTACAGCTGTAAATGACATAAGTAAAATATTATAATACCAATGCTTAAATTACTAGACTATTCCATTTTTGTATTTAAATATATGAGAATCATAAATTTATTTATATATCACTTAAATTAAAGTCAATTATTACATATATTTACTTTAGCATTGAGTTCTGCAAGTCATATGTAATTAACCATATAGCTACCCTTGTTATCACGTCCATTGATCATATCACGCTCGATGGAATTCTCTTTACTGCATTTCTTTTTTGGAATAACGCCATTATTTATATTAATATTCTTCAGACCATTAGTTAGATTGATGTTTTTAGGTGATCGCGGGCATTTTTCGTCGTCCTTTTCACTCCTGTGGTAATCTTTTTCTTGATAGCCATTGTAATATGTTTTTGATATGGCCCCATTATGGTATGACGTAGTCGTATCTGGACTATGCCAGCCATTTATTGATCCTGGAGTATTGTAACTACAACTGTCTGTTGTTGTCATTTTAGAGTCTTCATCGAAACTGAAACCGTTATTAATAAAATACTTATTTTTTTAAAAGTAACTAAAATTTACCACATTTATTCTTATTTGACGTTATCTAGGCGCAGTTAGGAAACGTCTACGTTTAGATGACAGTTATGAGCTCAATTTCTAGTTAGGAATTGTTCATTTACAGAAGCTTAAAAGCATTTAAATTATTAGTATTATTGATAAACAAATTTGATTACCTTGGGCTTTGATCATCAATAAATGCCATCAACTCTCTTTCTGGTGTCAAATAATGTAGATGTGCTCTTTGTACATGGCCCACTAATTGAGGCTGAGGTACTGTACAATCGCAGAATGGACAATCAGGTCGCCCCGCCACGTGGGCCTCAAGAGTGTGTGACCTCATGCCTTCGTCTGTGAGGCCCTCCGCGCCACATAACTCGCATGTGTATGGGAAAGGGCTACTCGACATGGTGCTAGCTAAAATTTTATTATAACTAATACAAAAATACATAGTATAAATTTCATTTCAGCTTGTTATAGCGTAAATTTGGGAGATAGAGTTATTATAAAACTAAAACAACTTTTAAAAATATAAGAATTGTAGACTTTAAGAGATTTGTATTGAAAGATTAGATAATTTTCCTTATTGTATTTTTTTTTATTGTTTATTTTTCTGTAAAACATTTGATTACAGCAGGCTGTTCAACTGCTTGTAAAATGTAGACGATATTATGTATGGTTCACACTATAACTCTCAGCAGGACAGCAACTTTAGTTACGCGCTGTTAAGTTCTACATATCCAAGTTCACTGAGCATTTTCAGACTAGATGCAATTGGACGGGAGTTTATCTAACATATAGTTACATAGACTAAAGTACATTTATAGTAAATGGATAGGAGATTTTTTAAAATATTAAAATAAACAAAATTAATAGCCATTTTAAAGATATATATTATAACTATGTTTGAATAAATATATTATACAATATATAATGTATTTAAACATGACACAAAATTTTAAGACTGTATAAGCTCTTAGCCCTTGACCGAGATTTACTTCACATGTTGCGAAGAAATGAGAGCCAAAGAAATAGTGTTGCAAACGAAGTCATTAAGTATTAATGACTTAAACAGACAACAAGCGCACTTGCCCTAAAAATTGTCAACTAGTGATCTAATTTTCTGATATTTTCATAGAATCGTGTACATAAATTTCCATTAAATGATGAATTTGTTTAATAAGAATAAAAATAATATTTTCAAAAGATGAAAAACTAAAATATATAGACTAGTATTTCTGTTATTTATAAATCAAACCATAACCAAACTAAATTAAATATAATTCGACTTATATGAAAATTATAATCAATATTTCTTACTTTATTTTATTATATGTTGCTTTCAACATATGTTTAATTATTTAATTAAATGTAGCAGACAGTATATTTTAGTTACCTATGTAAGTATATAAGTGTGTTGTAAAGATTGATGATTTAGCCGCAATACGCTATGAACACGTTCCGATACTCATTAAACTGATGTCTTACATAAAAAGTTCGCATAGAAACGATTCACAACAATGAATTGGGGTAAAGTGTCAAATCAATAAAATTACCGCAGTTTTGTTTTATTTTTATTACATTCATATTAATTATTGGAATTAAGTTAAGAAATTAGGATTTATGTATTTCCGCATTGTGCTAATTATAGCTTAAATTTAAAAATAGAATAAAAAATACTTACATTTTTATTGTCAAATTTTGGGGGGGAACGTCTTTTCAGATGCACTACCTAATTACTTCGTCACTGTCCGTGTAATTTGTTAGATGTAACATTTTCAAACATTAAATAATAAATTTTATTAGTGTATAGAAGACAGGTTGTGGACTAGAGCCATTCATGAATTTCAGGGACGTAAAAAAAGGAGTTCAATGCGCATGCGAAAAGACCGTACGATAGTAGCGCCTCTAGTGTTAATGGAGGGAAAGTTAATAACTTCCGCATTTCTTAAAACTATTTTTTTTCTAGAAAAAAGGTAATATTATTTATGTATAACATATAATAGATTTTTCTCGTATGTCTAGTGTTTGGTAAAGTAACTAACACAAAGTAAAACAATCATATTTTAGTCGTACGACAGCCATCTGTGGAATAGTGATTGAATTTCTAGATTTGAGTTAAATTTCAGTTTGTTATAGGGTAAATTCAGGAGATGGAGCTATATATCTGTTAAAAAACTAAAACAACTCAAAAAAATATAAGATTTATAGGCGTAAAAAGACTTTTACTGTACGATACGTTTTTGTTACTTTATTATTTTCTTAAGTTCTATTACGTGTTGTCCATTATATATAAATGTGTAATGCGTTTTATGATATAATAAATTGGTCTAATCTGGTAATTCTAACTATTTTGACCGGACTAATTGCGCATATTTCGATGTTCTTCCTCAGCTTTTCGTTTCTATCCGCATAGCAAGATAGGCAGAGTATCTTTGAACCCGTAAGCTGTAACTGGACAAGGACACGGACCCGGAGAGCTGAAATGAACAACAATTATAGACGAACTAAATTGTAAGAAATAGGGTTATGGTCTTTTAGCAAAAGATTAGTGGGGAACGCAAATGTTAAAAGAGAACGGAGTGTCTTAACGCTAGTTCTAGTTCTCCGGTTCCTTCTGCCTACCCTGCTATGTGCGGGATACAGCGTGAAGCTAAAACAAAGCCAAAGATCAGTATTGATGATCATATTTTGATCAAATTTAATTTGAAAACAATGTTGTGCGTTGGGACAACGTCTAACTTTAAACACGATTAAAATGACTTCGATACCCACTCAGAGGATTATTCCATTCCAATAAGAGTAGAAAGCGCGGTGTCGAGCTTTCGCTAAACTCGCACTGTTTCGAATTTGGACGGACAGAGGATGATTGAGTGACGAAATCTTCTTTTATCATTATATATCGCATTTGATTTTTTTCCACGAAACGAACACAAACTTAAGACAAAAATTTTTATCGACTTGATTGAAACAAGAATATGAATTTAAATAAAATCATTTCTTTTCAAAAAAAATTTAATGTAGGTATACATTTATATTAACGTTTCCCGAAAAATTGATATTTTTCAAATAGGTCACTATAATTATATAACAACTTTGGTTTGTTTGGTGCGATATGTATATAACAAATTTGGGGAAAGGAAATTTTCTTAAGAACAGGTTCCTACGTTCCCTCTGTCTACCTTGCTATGTGCAGGATACAGCGGAATAACGAACGGTAAATGAAAATAGTGAGTCAAGGATCATATAGGCCACATAAACGAAGCCGCGAACATCAGTTAGTGGGTACTAGTTCCTATATATTAAACCAGTTATAATAAATGTTGGGCGAAAAGTTACTACCTGGAGTTAAGATGAGCTTACAAGCCTTGTTTTTAAACAGCCATTTAGTTAAATAGCCTGTTATTACGCGTAATAACAATTCCAAGGAGTTTCAACATGTGAGAGGTTAACGCATACAATACTTAAGTAGTTCTAAAACAGTTCTAATTGACTAATAAACATAATGATACTCTTTTTACTTTTTTTTTCTGATATGGTAAAAATGTTGGCGCTAAAAATTTACATATAGGGGAACGGCGGGTACCCCGGACGGCGGCAAGCCCCGGATACCTCAATTTCTAAAAAAAACTAAGAGCGTTGCTTAGACAAAGAGTTATTGTAAAGATGCCTTTTTAGAGTAGAAATAAATGTAATTTGATCGCGGTGCGGACATTGAGTAAATTAGTCGTAAGAGAATGTTTTATTTTCGCCTAAAGCAATTCATCGCCCATGTCAAAGTTTTGGTGAAATAGTCTCTTTTTTAATTTTTTTCTACGCAGTTTAACATGGAGAGCCAAAAGACACATTTACAGCATGTTATGTTTCATTATTTTAAAAAGGCAATAGTGTAAAGGACACTGTATACAAGATTTACGTCTTTTATGGGAGTGATACTACTACTATTGAGACCGTCAGCAATTGGTTTAAGAATTTTAAAAATGGCAATCTTGACTAATAAGATGAAGACCGCAGCGGCCGCCCTACAACAACGGATACGGACATTATCAAGACTGCACTTGACTTGAATTCTTCCGCTAGGTAATACAATCAATGCTGACAAATATTGCAAACAACAGGATCTATTAAAAGCCGCCATAGCGGAAAAACGGCCAGAATTGGCGAACCGACGAGGTGTCGTATCCTATCACGACAGCGCAAGACCGCATATAAGGCAAAAATGACTATTTGGTTGGGTCCTTCTACCTCAACCTTCGTATTCAGACCTTGCTGGCCATTATTACTTGTTTCTCGCTTTAAAAAAAAATCTTTCAAATCTATAAGCGAAATAAAAACCGCACCTAGATGAATATTTTAAAAGAAAACCTAAATAATTTTGGAAAGATGGCATAATAAAGCTTCCTGAGAGATGGAGAAAGAGTTATAGAACAAAACCGTTCCTGCATAATTTTATAAATCAACCTTAAACAACAAATATCATCATCATGTATTCATTTTGCATCAAAAAAAAAAAGGAAAAGACTTATGGGACACCCTAATATTATCTCTGAGCGCTAATATTTTTCTCAAAATACAAATGTTGTTGCCTTTTTTACATAATAGTCATAGGGTAAAGCAAAAAAAGTGAAGGCGAGCTTGAACGCATTTATAGTGGTCCCCTCATCTTACATTTGTGTCGTAAGTCCCAGCCGCTCTCAACTACCTCCTAACTTCTCCTTTCTCTGCACCGTGATGAGACCGGAACCAAGCCAGACGGTGAAGTCACGGATTCTTCTCGAGACAGGAACTTTGTGTATTAGTTACGTAGCTTTTTAATCGCTTCAGAGTTTGGCAGATCCTAAAAATCATCGATTTTCACTACCAAATATTAATTAGTTCATATTAATTAAGAAATAAATAAATAGATAAAGAAACAAATTAAAATGAAAATCTTAAAGTCGGTAGTGATTTATAAAATTCAAAAATACAGTTATTAATTATTTAAATATGATTTACTGCCATCTTGTAGCAAAATGTGAAAATAAGAACTTACTACGTCAGTTTCGTCTCGTTTAGCAGAGTAGTTCAGTTTTGTACATGTAGGCGGCGTTTGTCTCTCTAGTCTCTGCCAATACACGTGATATTTTTACTTCAATATTGTAAATATAAAAGTGAAATATCGATAATTGTGCTTCATTCATTCAGATTTCAGTGCCTCATTTCATTTTCAAATCTATATTATATACCAATACTTTTAAAAGTAAAATTTTCATCAATGTATTGAGAAGTGCTTGATTAAGTTTTTCTAAATGTCAACTGAACTTACTATTCAAATAGCTCGATGAGAAATAAACAGTATGAACTATGAACAAAGAGATATCTGGACCCTGAATAGTGATTCCATGCGAGAAGTATTAACTAATATGTTTATATTTAAATAATTCTATTTACAGAAAAATGTGAGAGACGTTATAAAAGTATGGCATTCAGCTAATAACTGCTGAGCTGAAATGTATGGGACTTGTACGGAATTGATCAATAAAAGATATTATTATCTCTATGTCTGATAGAGTGCTCACTGAGATCACATGATACCATGAAAATAATTTTAAAACATATTATCTTAATTTAAATAAACTTTGACAAGTATTAGATATTTTTCATACTGACTCTTTATAATATTAGTATAGAAGTATAGATGTAAATCAGTACTGATTGTAAGATTTCTATAAATTAAAATTTTAATTTGATAATATTAATTTAGTAATGAAAACCGATGACTGGTTTGCTAAACTCTAAAACGATTAAAATGATCACTAATACACAAGGGAAGAAACTCCTTTGTTATTCATGGATTCACCGTTCGTACTGGTTTCAGGCCTGTCGTGTTGCAGAGAAATGAGTGCGATGCTGTCTATAATGGCTGCGACTTACGACACAAGTATTGGCATAAGGGACCCCTTTAAATTGCAAACACGCTCGCTTCCACTATCCACTTTACTCTCTCTGCGTAACCAAATTTGAAAAGATCTTTCTAATGTTGCCTTCAAAAAAGGTTCCCAAAATAAGCTGATAGATAATACTCATAAATATGTAGAGATAATTCATTACATTTTAGAGAGATTTGCACCTCACCTCTACCGCGAACAAATTAACTCTAATCCTAATCCTGGTGACTTCGTTGATGTCTTCGGGTACACCTTGAAGGCTTCTTAAGTAAAGAATTATGAAAGATTTATTTATTTTTTGATTTCGAGCGAAAAATATAATAAAACGAAACTGTATATACTTGCAGTTTATTCCGAAATTAGTGGGTAGAATTAGTTTATTTTTGGCACTGCCAGCATGCTGCTTATACTTTACCCAAGCACCCAAATGTTGCAGCTTCTGAACTTATAAAAATGATATTAATTATATTTTTACTTGCAGTTTGCTCCAAAATTACCCAATGATGATGATGACCATTTTGTGTTATATTTTTTTTTCTCATTTTCAAATTCGTTGAAATATTGGAACTCACATGCATTTACCCCTATGGTATAATAAAAGTAAGAAAAAAAATAGTTTTGGGTAGCAAATAGGTGCTCAGAATAAATTAAGGGAAAATCTAAACCTTGTACTCATTTTAATAATGTTTAATGATATTTTATTTTATTACTAGCCAATATTTCAATTCACTTCTGTATCTACAGTTTAGCTATATTTAATAACATAAAAAAAACTATATTTAATATGTTTTTCTGTTTGTAAAATGCCCGGTTCCGTAGTCTAATCCTAGCAAAACATTTTACTTTCTAAAATTTAAATTTAAACCTGACACAACACTTTGACGTTGTGACGTGACGTCCTATCCTTAGTAGGATAACAAAAATATGTTGTCACTTTTCGCTTGTCTGACCTGTGTTGCCTTGTGTAATTGCATACATATGCATTATACATACATTTTTATTTAGTACATTCAGTAAGCTAACGATTTGGTTTTAACTTTTGTAATTTAAAAAAAAAACAAACTGTTAAGTTACTAACTTAGCAGAACTGCTTTCCGAGTTGGTCATAGTTTCATGTAGAATTGACATTTTTATCTTATATGACAATTCAAAAGCCGATTTGAATATCCCCCACGACAAGCGGTGTACGCAAGCCGAGGTTCGGCCTCACAGGAGGCGCCCTTGCGACACCGCACTTCTAAGCTGATGGACCTCCTCTCGAGGAGGCCAAGCCAGGGTCAGAGCTCATCAAGCTCGGCCCCTCACAAAGCCCGGTGACGCTGTAGAGGCCGCTATGGCCAACAGCATACTACACAATCGAAAAAAAAAAAAAAAGATTTGAATATACAATATTTTGATTTTATAATTTTTTATAAATTATTATAAACTATATATTAAAATTCACATTTTGTATAAAAAATTGTTTTAAATATTCGTTACGAAGAAAATAAGGTAAATCTAGTATAAAAATATAATCTCTTGCTAGTAAAAACGCTTGTGAGGGGGGCGTTAGTAACCGCGACACAGTATTACACTACTGCGGTTATAATCGTGGAGTGTTTCTGATGTAGTAAATAAATAAATAAATAAATAAATAAATAAATAAATAAAAAAATAAAATAAGTTTTTTTTGTTATGAATCAGTAAAAAATAAAGAAACATTATTAAGACCTGGTTTCGTTATTATAATATTCATACATTTTTACTCAATTTTGACATATTACCTCCATACATGCTCGTCTTCAATTTAGTTATAAATAGTTCCATCGTTGTAAGCGACATAATTAAAGAACTGAACCAAGCTAAAGGCGCCTAATAAGGCCCGCCTTTTCAGTAATCCTTATAAATCAATTTTGGAATATTTGTTATATTAAAAGCCATCATCATCAAATAAGTGGTTTACATTTAAAGAGAACATACTGTGTAAAACTAAATATCAATGTTCAGTTCATTGCAAAGACACACAGATTTTTTTAAGCTTATCTATGGGGCTTATTGGGAATTAGGGTTCCTTTGAGTTTGGCCTTTTAGATAAATGTCATTTATTTTTTAGCAGTTTAGTCTAAGCAAATAGGGATAAGTCAGAATCAAGAAAACCATATATTTTACTAATCATACCTAAGTCAAACTTAGTTTTGAGCACTACAAAGTTGGGCTTATTAAGCACTAAGATATGCTCTGAGAAAATCAACTATATCGAGAAAAAAAGGCAATAATTTTGGTATCTTATTGTGTCAGCCCACGCTCTGAAATTGTATTATTTTTATTGAATTATTATATTACGACCGATTTATTTCTAAAAGAGAGTAACATATATTTGGAATATTTAGTAAATTGAGTCACGTCAACCTCCTGAGGTTACACAAGGAACTAATGAACAGCAATGAGTCTTGGACTTCTTTTGTTATTGGTTCCTAGAGGACGCTCTGGAGCCTTGCGATGTTCTTTTCCTTTTAAGTATATGGAAAGTTATAAAAAAGAACCTCACTGGGAGACGGGTCTTATCAAGACAGCTTACCTTATAAATGGTTCTGTCCCGCATGCCTCCATGCTTGAGCAAGGAGTCCTTGATGAGTTACCATTTTCTTTAATATATTTATAACGAACATAAATAGAAACACAAATTAAATACTTAAGTATATATTTATTTGTCTACAAAATATTTACTAAAACCTAAAACTACACCAAAAGTCTTCCAATTTATTGTTTATTTAAATTATTATCCATTAAATAATATCAAAAGCCGATGTACTGAGCCGGATACAAGACAAACATTAAAGCAATCATAAGTATCAAAGTGGGTTATGTAATTACTGTAATAAATAATTAATAAGCGCCTGTCCGCAAAGTTAAAGCAATTTCTGTGCACTAAGTTCAGCAAGTTCATACTGAGGCTGTAACGTGTACGTAATTATTCAAATTGTATCCATTGACCTGATTACTTCATCATTAAAGTAATAATATTGGCCTTCAACAAACAAGTTTCAAAAGTATTTTTAATAACTTTGGTTTAAAAAAGTCTCCGCCACCACCGCGGGTTAAATTCCTTGCTAGGAACTGAAGATACAGCAGTTCCTATGAGTATACAAGTACCAAACTCTCTACTGATATTCCATTAAGACCTAACAAAAATATGAGTATTAAAGCCTTCTATCCCTTCTTGTTGTTTATGTTAAGATCTATATATTTGAATGGCAAAAAGTTAGCCTTATCGTCTACGATTAATTTCATTGTCGGCCTGCGCCGGAGCCGGCGCCGGTGTCGACATCGGTGTCGGTGTCGTAGAGGTTATCCTAGTTGTGGTGGTCCTGCGCGTGGTGGTGGTGGTGGTTGGCGGGTCCAGGCCTTTGATTTCAAAGGGACCACGGAACAGTGGGCGGAACAATCGCAAAAATGACTGGTAACGTACTGCTGAGTTCTGTAAGGACATATGTACATATGAACATTTTTTTTAACTTCACGCTATATCTCGCACATAGTAGGGTAGACAGAGGGAACCAGAGAACCTATAAGACACGTTCACTTTTCGCCGAGTTGAGGCATTATCAAATGAATTATTGATTATCAAAGAAAAAGTTTACCGCCTGTCGTGGCGCAGAGGCACAAGCGTGCGACTGTAGACGCGACAGGTTGTGGATTCGATTCCCACTCCAGGAAATGGAATTTTCCATTTCCTGGGCTTGGTAACAAGGCAAAGCGCGGCGTTGAGTTCCGCCACTCAGCACGCAATGTCTCATTTCGGCGGAAAGTGGGGAACGAGTGTCTTACCACTAGGTACCCTGCTATAAGCGGGTTACAGCGTGAAGTTAAAAAAAAAAGAAATACCGCTTTTAATATATAAGGAAATATATACACTTTACATTCAAATGTATAACGCTTTATTATATATACTGGTACACAACGCATATAAAGTAACGGTTAGATTTGGAAACATCGTGACATTCGATGAATAATAGTTATTAAAAAACATGTATAGTATACCTGAATAACGTCGCCGATAATTTTAGTGGTACGGATAAGGAGCGACACGGACGGTCCAAACAGGCTCCCCGGAAAGTCCAGGCTGACCTTGTTGCGGTCGAACACGGGGATGTCGTCGGCGGGCGTCGCCTGCCGCGCCGTCTGCCGCACCTCCCGCGTACTCGACGAGCTCGCCCTGCTCAGGGTATCGGGGCTCGGGAGCCGCTGTGTACGCCAGGAGCTCAGCTCCGCCGTACCTCGGGCGGCCGGCAGCATGTCCGCTGATCGCCTTGTGAGCCCCCGCCTTGTGGCTATCGGGAGCCTCCACATAGCGCCATTCTACGCCACATCGAGCAGGTCAAAAACGAGTAGGTAGCGCACCACGCTATAGCGCCTATAACATCCCGTCTCGCAGTGGTATTCTTATGTTGCTTGTATGTATGTATATATGTATGTGTGTATAACTGCCTATTAGTAGCCTCTAATTGTTTAGTAGACTTCCGTAGGAATTTTATGGGGTATAGATAATATGTGTTTTTATAATCACCCTATTCTTTTTGTCTCTAAATATGGAGAGATTTAACTATATGATTATACTCGTATCCGCAGCCGGCAATAAACGTAGCAAAGTATACGAATCAAACTTTACGAATAAATAAATAAATTTTAAAAAAAAAACACTGTCGACTTTCAACCGACCGATTGAAATAACATTTTTTTATACCAACATAAGTTTTGGCAATTTTTGGGCATCTAATTATTTCCAGCGGTTTGCACTTGCTCTATTCGCACGCTACTCAATTTATTTAAATTAAACAAAATTTTCTATTGCAATAATTTATTATCAGGTACATAGTGATTTATCAAAGACAATAATGCGCACATTACGTGGAAGTATTTTTTCAGGTTATAAGAAACTACAATCGGACGCTACACCATTGACTACTGATAGATAGATAAAACAGAATATTTAAATGAATATAAATCACGTGCAAGTTGAGAGATCTATTGTGCAGCCATTAATAACCATAAATATTAACGACATTAACTGCCGCCTTTTGATTGTTTGTGCTCTACTGAATGTTTCAATGAAAGTGTTTCTAAGTCCTAATGTTCAATTTTGCGTACATGTTCATGCAAATTCAATTCGGAACTAGGATGTCTACTCGTGCGTGGAGGCGCTACGCATGTCTCGTTCATTCATACCATCACAAAAGGGAAAGTGAAATAATTTTACTCTATTATTAGTGTCAAAACAAAGAAGAAATGCAAACATTTAAAGTAAAAACAATAACATACTAAGGAATTAAAACTTTTAGGGAAACACAAACTGCTGCTATTCTATATACATACAATATATTACATTACTATTTACACGGTGTAAACATATATTAATTATTGTAAATATAAAGCACAGTTTTCACTAATGAGGGGAAGATGAATGTTAAGTTGAAGCAGAAATTTTTTGGTTCCGTTTTTTTATATATATCATTGTTATGAAAAGGCATGTTTGTACATATAGTATAAATTGTATAAAAATATTTTATCCAATTCGACTGGAATATGGCACTAACGGGTAACAATGCTAACTTGTCGTCTGTGACGCGCAGCTCAAGTTAAAGGATTCTATGAGATAGAAGGACTAGTCTCGACTAGGAAGAATTACTGTCGTAATATATTTTTTGTGCTTTTAAATGTCTATTAAACGGTAATTGTTTTTATAATATCATCATCGGCATCGGCTTTAGAGTGATTTTTCTAGAAATAACACGCAAAGAACAACGATCATCTACTACAAGCATGCACTACACTAACATGCACCAGCGACATATGACATACTAAATAGGAAACTCTACAAATACTTCTCATTTGTTCGACAGTCATTTCTGTAAGCTGTAGAAAAGTAACAATTATGTAATTGGTACTGTATTTTCTATAAAGCTTCTAAGTCAATATGTTACATTAATCGAAACATAAAAGAAGTATTGCGTGCAAACGTAGGGAACAGTGCAGAAAAACAAACAAGTTATAAAAAAACATATATTATTATATAAACACCAGCACTCACCTAAATCTATTTACATATAAATACAATGCGCCGAGAGCGCAAAGAGGGTCAGAAGCGCCAAGAGAGGGACGCCACTGGGACTGTACACTGTGCGCCCGCTCCGGCGCTTTGCGGCACTGGCAAGCGTTCACTGGCGGTCGCTACTTAGTACTTACGAAGTTACCGAAAAAGGGACGGTTTCATTTTGTGGTTTACAAGACATCGGCAAGAACTAGGAATCAACGCGACGCAAAAGGTCGGAGCGGGAGAGAACACAAGGAAATTGAAAGCGTTTAAGAGTCATCCTCCTCGGAGGAGTCGACGGTTTCGACGGTGCCGCCCGCCGCGGCACCTCCAGAGGAGGAGCCTGACAAGGACGTCACGAGCGATAAGATGGAGCCCAGACCCGAGCCCCCACCTGATCCGCCGCCGCCGGATGCGCCGCCCAGCAGTCCCGTCACCGCCTGGATCTTGGGGCCCAGGAATTGTAGCTTGGGCCCGATCACCTGCCCCACGATGCCGCTCAAAGAGCTCAGACCGCCACCTTTCGGCGCTTCGATGCCGTATTGTTTATTCAGCTCGATGTTTTGGCGATCCAACGACTCGACGAACCTCGTTTTTGAGTCGATCAACGAGTTGATTTTCTACAACAGACGGATTTGTTACGTGCTATTCTAAAAGAGATCTTGCCTATAGTCTAAATA
>JAKGSA010002549.1:0-16113 GCA_033558755.1 Philaethria dido
CGTGTATACTTTAATTGGCTACAGCGTTTGGACGATATCCAAAAGGCGCCTTTAACGGGTTAAATATAATATACTGTTTTCAAATGTTTATACAAAACTTTAGCATGAACGAACGTAATATTTTACTTAAGATTTTTAAGAGAATGGAGTATCTTTTTTTTTTTTTTTTAACTTCACGCTGTAACCCGCATATAGCAGGGTAGGCAGAGGGAACCAGAGAACCTAGTGTTAAGACACTCCATTCTCTTTCAACAATTCTGTTCTCCACTTTCCGCCGAATTGAGGCATTGCATGTTGAGTGGCGGAACTCAACGCCGCGCTTTGCCTTGTTACCAAACCCAAGAAATGGAAATACTAAATTTTACATTTCCTGAAGTGGGAATCGAACCCACAACCTGTCGCGTTTACAGTCGCACGCTTGTGCCTCTGCGCCACGACAGGCGTTATGGGGTAGGCGTTATGGGGTTTCCGTGTGCCTACCCTGCTTTGTGCGGTAGGACAAAACGCGGCGTTCTGGTACACCAATCAACACGCGTGTTTTCGATTTCAGGCGAAAAGTGCAGGAAAGAGTGTTTTCACAATAGGTTCTCTTTGACTACCCTGATATATGACCGTAAAACGTGACACTGATCTTTGCTACTGGAAAGGATGCTCATTGATAATTAGTAATTCCATCAAAGTATATCACGATAACTTTAAAATAAAAATATACTTACTTAACTTCACGCTTTGTCCCTAGCGGGGTAGTCAGAGAGAATGGAGCTCCAAACGCTACGGTCCCTACATACCTCTTTCGCCTCGTCCACAGACATTAACCTCTTCATGCATGCCCTCCGGGGGTCCTCATGCATTTTACGTGACTTTCCTTCAGTATTATATTGATACTGTGTTCTCGAAGGTCAACCGAGGACTCCCCCTACCTCTCTTGCCTCTTAAAAATATACATACATGTATATTATAATTCTAAATAAAAATTAAACTTTTTACAAATAATAATATCGACTTCAATTGAAAATTACTAAGAGGTAACATTTTTACAAATAGCGCAAATGTATTCTTCAGATCTATTCTAATTTTAAATGGGACTACAACAGAAGAACTAGCTATCATATAAAACAAGAACCATCAAAGTTTGTTCAACCAGTAACAAATTATGCGGTGACTCATATAAAAAAAAAATATATTTGTGAAATGTCTATGAAGCCAGTTAAAATTTGCATCAAATTTGTCCTCGTTTCGTCTTTTCTTTTTTTTTTTTTATTTTTTTTTTATTGATAACGGACGGCAAACGAGCAGAAGGACTACCTGATGGTAAGTGGTTACCTTCGCCCATAGATATCTACAACACCAGAGATGTTGTAGATGCGTTGCCAACCTAGAGGATACAGATGGAAGGAGGGACAATGTAGTAGTCCACTATTATAACCACCACATTTTGGGGAAAGGATGGGTGGGAAAGGGGAAAATCTGGCTTACATGCCATCGAACCGGAACACATCATAAGATATTTGGTGGTTCGTCTTTGACATGATAGTGGTCGCGAGCCAGACGGAGGACGAACCTCCTACCACCAAAGAAAACTTAGATTATAGTGTTGTACAAGACCACAAGCCTTACTAGTTTAAGATAGACGCTTGCTTAATTAATTAAGTAAATAAGTTTGAGGCATTGTGGCTTAGTTGTACAGTGATTGACTAACCGCGATTGATCATGGGTTCTATGCATTTTCAGGACAAATGAATTTAAATTATTTTAATTTACTGGCTCTAGTAAGATGGAAAGCGGGGTTCAGTTCCGCCACTCAACTTTCGAGTTCCAGAAGAAATAGCAGGAAAAAAATGATCAATAACTAACATGTTTATTGATGAAAATTCTTATAGGATCTAACGCCAGTGATTGTAGATTGGAGCATTGCTTATCATAATCTTTAACTCTTATAGTGTGAAGCAGGCAAATCCAGTATGTATGTATATATGTAGTCACATATCTAGATAACTAAAATATTTCGCTCGGGGAAATGATTTGACTTATTTCGGCCCTGGCAATACAAAAAGTCGCACCTAATGTCTCAAATTCGGGCGGAAAGCATCGAACGGAGTGTCATGACACTGGGTTTCTCTGATTAACCTGCTATCAACCTATGTACCTCCTATCTCACACATATTCCATTTATGTCAAAAAGGCGTTAAGCTACAATATTAAATTATTCAACGCACCATTCAACCCGGCAGTGTTATAAAATTTTAGTGATATGTTTGCTAGTGGGCTATTTAGCGCCTAAATTGTAATATTTTTTACATAATATCTTTTATCCAAGATATTCATGTCGTATCAGTCGCTAGATAGAAACGTAGGCTTTGATTTAATTTGACATCAGAAGCCCTAGCTATCATATAAAAAAAGAACAATCAAAATTGCTTTACCCAGTAAAAAGTTATAGGGTAACACACAAAAAAATACAATTTAATAGAGAATCTTCATTTTTTAAGTCGGTTAGAAATAAGACTGATTTAAGGATCAGTATTTTATTTATTTTCATATAAAATTATCACCTCCTTTTTTGAAAATCGGTTAAAAATAGTTAAAAATGTGTCCATTACTTTCAAAATACTGCACTAGCCCGATACGTTTTGATAGTAGAATCATACATACATTTATACATAGCTTCACGTTGTATCCCGCATATAGCAGGGTAGGCGGAGGGAACCTAGTGTTAAGACACTCCGTTCACCACTTTCCGAAGAATTAAGGCATTGCGTGTTGAGTGGTGGAACTCAACGCCGCGCTTTGCGTTGTTACCAAACCCAGGAAATGAAAATATTAACATTTCCTGGAGTGGAAATCGAACCCACAACCTGTCGCGCTTATAGTCGCATACTTGTACCTCTGTTTAGTAGAATCATAATAGATTTAAATCTTTGATACATGAAGTCGATATTATTCCAAGTTTCAACTGGACTGAATATTTCAATAAGCTTCAAGTTGCTAAGTTAAGCTCAATTTCGGTCCAACGCTGTAAATTGAACCATAGTGTTTCAGGTCAATTAAAGTCTTACACAGTAAACTAAGGAACTACGCGACTGCTATTTATAGATTCATACGAATTAATTGTATTAAGCTATATTTATTTTATAATATTATGAATTCATAATTACATATAGACTCTTTACCATACTTGGTTTCAGGCTTTTCTCTGCATAGTCAGAGAACCTAGAGTTAGGACACTCCGTTCGCTGCTTTCCATCCGAAATCGTGATATTGCGTAGTGAGTCAAAACACTCACACTTAGAATCATAAGCATATATATTTTTTTTAGCTTCACGCTGTATCTCGCATATAGCAGAGTAGGCAAAGGGAACCTGAGAACCTAATGTTAAGACACTCCGTTCACAACTTTCCGTAAAATAGAGGCATTGCGTGCTGAGTGGCGAAACTCAACGCCGCGCTTTGCCTTGTTACCAAACCCAGAAAATGAAAATACTAAACTTTATATGTATGCGAATTTATAATAATTTCAACGTACTATGAAAGTATATACGTGACAGAATTTGAACTTGGTTGACATATGCGTTTAAGCGCCCTGAACAATTCATTTTACAGAGAACTTGAAAAACTCTTAATCAGGTGGGATACTACTATAGGCAAAAGGAATCTAGTGTCAAAACTCTCTGTTCTTTTCTTTCTTCTTCTTTTCTTCCTCACAATAGCGAGGATATAGAAATCATTTAAATGTAGTCTATGAATAGATGTGCTGCTATGAGGTTGTTATTCTGTGCTTTCCAAGGTACCATAAGGAACCGAACTAACCCAAGTGTCCGTTATCGACCGTTTTTTATAGTCAAAGGAGCCATAAAGTTAAGGATATTGGTGCTAAAAGATCTGTAAGATTAGATGGTCCCAGTTGCCACTCTATAAATTGGATTTAAAATATTAAAACTTGAAAAAATATGTAAAGTACCTAAATTATAATATTTATACATACATACATAGCTTCACGCTGTATCCTGCATATAGCAGAGTAGGCAGAGGGAACCTGAGTAGCACCTAGTGTTAAGACACCTGTTGTGGCGCAGAGGCACAAGCATGCGACTGTAAACGCGACAAGATCCTTTTTTCCTGGGTTTCAACAAGGCAAAACGCGGCGTTAAGTTCCGCCACTAGCACTCACGCCTCAATTCGGCAAAATATACAACGGAGTAAAATAAACTAAAAATAACAAAACCTAAAGTAATTCCAATAAATTAGGGTCTAAAATATATATTATTTGAATACCAAACTAACCCAGAATATTTAGGTCAAACAAACAAAATTTCATGTGTAATATTTACTAAATTTGACGACTCCGTTCCTTCCTTTAACACTGAGTGTGAAGCCAAAAGTATAGTATTTACGCGACATTTTATTACTGATGCTTATCGTTGAGACCAACGTGGCGCAGTGGGACAGGGTCTGACTGTAAACGAGACTAGCTGTGGGTTTGATTCCCACTCGCAGAAAGGATTATATATATATATATATATATATATATATATATTTTTTTTAACTTCACACTGTATCCCGCATATAGCAGAGTAGGCAGGGGGAACCAGAGATACATAATATAAATCACTAGTTATATCCGGCGCGATGAAAGAGAATGGAGTGTCTTAACACTACATTCTCAGGTTCCCTCTGGCTATCCCGCTATATGCGGGATACAGCGTGAAGTTAAAAAAAAAACCCGGCGCGTGGTGCTACACCAACAACTAAAATAATAATTGGTACAGTAGTTTTTGAGTTCATCGATGACATACAGATAAACATTCATTTTTATGAAGCATCCTCTGTGTAAAAATACATGGTCATACTGATTTTTATGACAATTGGTTGAACGGAGCAGAAGTTGTTACTCTGCAGCTCCACCTGGTGGCGAGTGGCATCGATGAGCATATTATGCAAACCTTCTCCGTGGAAAAATACATATAAATACTAAATTTCATAATAATCGGTACAGTAGTTTTTGAGTTCATCGACGACGTACAGAAAAACATTCATTTTTATTTATTTCATTTTTTTTTTTCAACTTCACGCTGTATCCCGCTTGTAGCGGGGTAGGCAGAGGGTATTAAGACACTCCATTCTCTTTCAACAATTCCGTTCCCCACTTTCCGCCGAATTGACGCATTGCGTGTTGAGTGGCGGAACTTAACGCCGCGCTTTGCCGCTTTGGTAACAACCAAACCCAAGAAATGAAAATACTAAATTTTACATTAAAGGCACTTCTATATATAGATTGTTAAATCGTTTCGCTCTGGCAAGATTTAACATAAAATCGTTCGAACTCAAGCGGTGAACGGAGTGTCTTAACACTAAGTTTTCTGACTATCCTATTATGCGGAACAAAGCGTAAAAATGATGTTTATCGTTACATTACAGCCAGCAGTCTCATGTGTTATTCTCAGCTATATCACTGTTAAATTTCAAGCAATAATCCATCCTCACAGTTGTTACCATATATGATATTGACTTGCTGTTATTGAATTAGTTAAAATTTATCAAAAATTAAAATATTCTTTATTCAAATAGGCTATTTACATGCACTTTTGAATCGTCAATTTACAAAAGAAGTCAGGAGTGTCAGTCCTAATGGAAGCTACCACCGGCTCGGAAGGCAGTTCTGCTGAGGAGAGCCGTCTAGAAACTCAACAGTTGCTCTTTTCAAATAAAATTTTATAATAAATTTACAGCGACGATAAGCCTCCTGAGCGAGCATCAACAGCATTTAATTCCCCACATTAACATCTGTATAGTATTCTTGGACAGAATAATATACTTTCCTTAATATATGTTAGTCACATTTAATTTTTAATCGACTTTAAAAAAAGGAGAAAGTTTTCAATTCTACTGTATTTTCTGTATGTGCTGTGTAACTTTTTACCTGGTGTACCAATTTTGATGGTTTTTGACCATATAAGAACATAGTAGTAGACAAACGAGCGTTCATCACCCTGATGGTAAGTGATGCTCTGCCGCCCAATTGTTCTGTGTAACACCAGAGGAGCTACAGGTGCGTTAGTTTGGCCTTTGAGGTGGAGAAGGCCTTTGAAGGTACCCATTCTGTATCGACTCGAAAACTGCTGCAGGTAGGCCATTCCACAGTTAGCAAGTACTGCGGAAGGAAATTCTTCTGAAACCGCACAGTACTGGGAGTGCTACGCATCCAGTGGTGATATACGGTTGCGCTGCAACAGTGGTTTGAAAATCTTGCGACAGGAATCACGTCAAACAGTTTCCCAGAACATTCACCGTGATATATGCGGTAGAGAACGCACAGCGAGGACACGTAAAATATAAAAGCGCTTTTAATGTGGTCTCATTAAAATTTCGTTCAACCGGACAATTAGTTTTTGAGTTATTTGTAATAATGTTACGTTTTAATGCATTTTATTAAGTTTTTTTTGTTAAAATCTTAATTACTGTAGGAAGATTTTTACAAATTTCCGTTACTCAATTTTTTTTTTTTGTATTTTTCTTATTTTATTAATACTTTAAAAAACATTGACATATATTGAGATTATATTTTGAGCATAAAATTTTACCCATGGAATTTTTTTTTTTTTTATGGATACCGTATGGCAAACGAGCAGAAGGACCGCCTGATGGTAAGTGGTTACCTTTGCCCATGAACATCTACAACACAAGAGATGTACTAGATGCGTTGCCAACCTAGAGGATACAGATGGAAAGGGAGGATAATGTAGTAGTCCGCTATCGGAACCACCACATTTTGGGGAAAGGATGGGTGGGAAAGGGGAAAACCTGGCTTACACGCCATCGAACCGGAACACATCATAAGATATTTGGCGGTTCGTCTTTGACATGATAGTGGTCGCGAGCCAGACGGAGGACGAACCTCCTACCACCAAACAAAACCATGGAATTGAACCAATAATTATTAAATTATTAAAGAACTTATTTCTTTTACTCCAATTTCGTACCTACATCATGCTCTCTCATTACAATAACAGAAATTTTTAAAATAATTTCTAGCCTTTACGTCATTTACCCATTTCAACGTTAAACTAAGAGATGTTTCATTCTCAAGAGGTTTTGTAACTTTAGAATAAAGTACCATTACATTATATTATTCATAATTTTATAACTAACAGAAATTTATTGTGAATAAATGAAATGTTTTAAATATAATTTTTCAGTTTGTTCTCTGCTTTCCATCTGAAGTCTTAGTATATTGCCTGTTAAGTGGCGGAACTCAACGCCGCAATTTGTCTTACTGGAGTAAAAATTAAGTCATTTCAATTGAATAATTCCTTGGAGTCAAAAAATCAAAATCAAATAATTTTATTTAAAGAAAGAATTACGAGCTTCATTTTTTTAACGTCAAATAATCTATCACCAGTTCACTAAATTTAATGCCTCAGACCTGAGAAGAACCGGCGCAAGAAACTCAGCGGGACTTTTTTTTTCCTCAGTCAATCGTAGAAATCGAACCCACAACTAATAGCGTATACGCTGATCAACTGCGCCACGATGGCCTCTACAACGTAGCGCTGGCGTCATATATGTTATAATCAATATATTATTCTAGTGTATAATTTTTAAGTTATATTACTTTAAAGTTTCATCTAGAACTGCTCAGTAGTTTTTATGTGAAAAAGTAAAAAATATCCATATATCCTCACAATCTTTCGTCGTTATAATATATAAGCTGTACCGATAGATATTTTATACGACTACTAAATAATTTAAAAAAAAAAAAGAAAAAGTAAAACGGTAATACGCATTAAAAAAACACACGAATTGTTTATCTCCTATTTTTGAAGTCGGTTAGAAACTTGAAGGTAAAGAAGGTAAAGAATTTCTATATAAAATACCTCCCAACAGACGACAAATAACGTGCAGTAACATCAAACCGGCGCAATCGAGTGCTCCATGACAAAACTTCAAAGCCACTAAAGTGGACCAAAATAGTCGAAGAGTTTTGTGAAAAAATATTTTACCTTTCAACGTTGATTTTAGCTGTTTGAAAGGAATGTGTTTTAAAAGAAAAAAATATGACAATATATTTTGAAGTCTAAAAGTAAAGTCGGGGATAAAAGCTAATTATGTATATTAAAGCGCGGCGTTGAGTTCCGCCACTCATCATGCAATGCCTCAACTCAGTGGAAAGTGAAGAACGGAGGTCTTAACACTAGGTGCCCTCTGCCTACCCTGCTATATGTGGGATACAGTGTGAAGCTAAGTAAGTATGTATGTATTATATATTTAGAATATGCTAATTAAATTCTTTTATTTTATACCCAGCACGGTACCAATTAAAGTTTTTTTTGTTTTCATTTACCACGTAATTGCCTCTAGAGGGGGCCATATAATAATGTGTGACGTCACATATCTAAGAACATTTGGGTTATTACACGTATCTGACGTCACTTATTAATACAAATCTGCCCAGGAGCTTTTTTTTTAACTTCACGCTGTATCCCGCACATAGCAGGGTGGGCAGAGGAAACCCGAGAATCTAGTGTTAAGAAACTCCGTTCTCTTAAGCTATCTGTTGGCCATTTTCCTCGGAAGGCGCATTTTGAGTCCCGTCGTGACGCAAAGGTATAAGCGTGCAACTGTAACCGCGGCAAGCTTCATCCTCCCACTTCAAGAAATGAAAATATTTGATATTTATAATATTTAATATTTTCATTTCCTAGCTATAATAACAAGGCAAAACGCGGCGTTGAATTCAATATCACTCAGTACAAATTGCCTCAAATGGGCCGAAAATCGGGAAAGGAAGTGTTAAAAGAGAACGGAGTGTCTTAACACTAGGTTCTCGAGTTCTCTCTGCCTTCCCTGATATGTGTGGGATACAGCGTCAAGATTAAAAAAAACAAACAAACGTACAGAGATAAAACCAAGATACACGCGAAAAACAACCTTTTCCTTACAGTCGGGTAAAATCATAAGAAATGATTGAACACAAAAAACATTAAGCATCCAAATAATAAATCCATTCGAAGTTCCAATATCCACCAGCTTGTTTTAAAGAATATCTTGTTTTCCTACTTTATTTTAACAGTACAAATAACAAACGACAGTATACGAAGCGTATCGATGCATCCACATGTGAACGACAACGGTTATTTGCAATGCAATGGTCTTCAAATTGAAAATGTTTTATATTTATAAATTTATAAGCGTGCTACTGTAAATACGACAGGTTGTGGGTTCGATTCCCACTCTAGAAAATTAAATATTTATAATAATTAATATAAACGCATTCGCGCGTGACTAGTTTCCTAGGATTCAATTCGGAGTACTGGCAAATATAATTTTAAAGCTGGTTTCTACGAACTTGTATCGTCAAGGAGAGGAAAAAAGTATAAAATTTGTTTTGAAACATCAATGTTTAAAATATAATATAATAATTTGAAATGACGTGAATTCACGTCAGCAGTCGCGAATGTGTTAAGTATATTCATTTGCTCTGCTATAGTAACAATGCAAAGCGCGGCGATGAGTTCCGCCACTCGGCAATGCCTGAATTCAGCGGAAAGTTGGGGAACGGAATTCTTATGAGAACGGAACTTACACTAGGTTTTCAGGTTTCCTCTGTGTACCCTGCTATGTACGGGATACAGCGTGAAGCTAAAAAAATATACTATAACTTTTTTCTTTCTATTTATTAAAAACTAGCTTTCCGCCGGCGGCTTCGCCCGCGTGTAATTCGGCTATATCACACAACATGATAAGGAGTAGATCTTTCCGAAGGTCCAGACTATTTGTTAAAATTTTTTTCGCGATAAAAGGTATCCTATGTCCTTTCCCAACTTCAGTTCTACCTTCATACCGAATTTCATCAAAATCGGTTCAGTGGCTGAGGCGTGAAAGCGTAGCAGACAGACAGAGTTACTTTCGCAGTTATAGTATTAGTAAGGATATAATGTCTATTGTATTGTTTGTAAAGAAAATAATCGTATGTATATAAAGAAACGTGTACAAACGATAATATATCTCAAAAGAGATCTTCAGAAACCCTTGAACTGAACGGGAGAAAGTCGAACAAGATAAGGTGCGTTTCAGGTTGAGTATACAATAATTATGTGTAATTTTTAACCGACTTCAAAAAAATAAGATTCTTAATTCGATTATTTTTTTTTATGTGTTACCTCATAAATGAGTTCGGCCTTCTACCACGCAATGTTTCGAAATTGGGCGGAAAGTTGAGAAGGAAGTGTCTTATAGATTAAGCCAATGAACCGCCAGACTTACCTCATGGTATAAAAGCTGAAAAGAGGTACTATTTTATGCAACTTTACTATTTATCTATTATCTCCTAAAGCAAATACATCCTAAATTCCATACTTGTTGATTGTTCTTACCTCTATCAGATTCATTCACAGAAAAATTTTCAGCTTTTAAGCTGTGGGTTCGTTTCTAGCTCGGGGGAAAATTATTTTTAAATTATTTTCATTACGCCATTCTGGTAAGGCGCTGCGTTTAGTTCACTTAACTCAACGTCTGGAATTTGGAAAACGGAGTGTCTTAACACTATGTTCTCTCGCCCTACCTTACTATGAGGGATATGAAATTAAAAATAATAAATAAAACGGTTATAAAGATGAAAAATAGTAAAAAATCTTAAAGAACCAACAAGCAACGTAATAACTGTGGGTTCGAATTCCACTCGGCAAATGATTATATTTAAATTATTTTAGATACATACGTATGTACGTATAGCGCCACGCTGTATCCCGCATATAGCAGGGTAGGCAGATGGAACCTAGTGTTAAGACACTCCGTTCCCCATTTTCCGCCGAATTGAGGCATTGCGTGCTGAGTGGCGGAACTCAACGCCGTGCTATGCCTTGTAACCAAACCCAGGAAATTAAAAATTCCATTCCTGGAGTGAGAATCGAACCCACAACCTGTCGCGTTTACAGTCGCACGCTTGTGCCTCTGCGCCACGACAGGCGTTAAAATTTAAATTATTTTCATCTTTCTAACCTGTTAGTGTCTCAAATTCGGGCTCAAAATGGCGAACGGAGTGTCATAACACTAGGTTTTCTACCTACCCTATAAAAATACTGAGCAAAAACAGGTTTATTTACTAGTATAAATAATATACAACCAACAAGCAAACGAAAAGTCGTATTATCGTGTAACATCATTACGGCTTTTGTTGCGTAACTGGAAGTTTCTGTGGGAAATTACGCGCTCGCTCAAGTAGAATTCGGAGAGGTTGATTCTATTCATAAGATTACAACCTCATCCCAAATTTTACGTAAATCGTGTATTACTGTCGTAAATGTGTATGGAAACTATGAAATATTATGTACCTATTAGTAGATAGACGCCTGTCGTGGCGCAAAGGCACAGGCGTGAGATTGTAAACGTGACAGGCTGTGGGTTCGATTCTCACTCCAGGAAATGGAATTTTTCATCTTCTGGGTTTGGTAACAAGGCAGAGCGCGTTTTAGAGCTTTTGTTTGAAGTAAGTTTGTCAAACCTAGTTCTAAGACACTCCGTTCTGAACTTTCTGCCTGAAATCGAGACATCGCGTGTGGAGTGGTGGAACTCAACGCCGTGTTTTGAAATATAAATAAATAAATAAATAAATAGGAATTAATTTAAATATTTAGTATAAACAAATAATTTATACAATAGAAAAAAATATTTACATGTACAATTGTACAAATATACAATACATACATACATATATAGCTTCACGCTGTATCGCGCATATAGCAGGGTAGGCAGAGGGAACCTAGTGTTGAGAGACTCCGTTGCCCACTTTCCGCCGAATTGAGGCATTGCGTGCTGAGTAGCGGAATGCCGCGCTTTGCCTTGTTACCTAACCCAGGAAATGAAAAATCCATACAAATATACAATAATTATACATTTTCAACGTAGATGCAAATATATATGGAAGTGAGCATATCCTTTGAAGTTGCTTCATAGCTCAGTGAATATCAGACGTGAGAATTTGAATGTATGGTATACAATATTTTAGATTTTGTATGTATATGGTGAATAACAAAACGTTACGGTGCATTTTAGGTACCTATGTTATTTAAAATCTTTTGAAACTTGAACAGTTTTATCTCAACCAGGATTTGAACTGGCAATATACAAAGTAACATAAAGAACCCAGCTTCAGCACACTTTTTTATGCATAGCATGGTAGTCAAAGTCAAAGGGAACCTTTTTTTATGGATACAAACGAGCAGAAGGACCACCTGATGGTAAGTGGGTACCTTTACCCTTGGACATCTACAACACCAGAGGAGTTGTAAATGCATTGCCGGCCTAGTGATCAGATGGCAGGGGGAGAAAAAACAATGTTGTGATCTACGATATATAAAGGGTCTGGCGGGATAAGCTAAGACAACTGCACTGGCGAGTAACAAATTAATTTCACCATGTTTATATTGTTTTTTATCTGAAATAGATATATACCTGATTTTGTGTCCCTAACCCTTACAGGAAGGGAGTTATGGGGGTTTGAACCCTTAACAAAAAAGTTGATTTTCTCAGTATCTGTTAAAGATATCTTTATCAAATTTATACTGAATATTATTATTAATAAACTTAATATAATGTTTTCTTTCTTGAATTTTTGGTAAGATTTAAATACTAGAAAACGAAAAGTTAATTTTTTGGGGTTGATTTTTTATGCCAACCTCTGATTGACATCTACCAAAAAAAATTATTATATTTATTCACTAGTGAGCTTATATATTTAGAGTTTCGAAAAAAAGAATTTGTTGGAACAATGTTCAAAATACTAAAAACCGCGAACGTAGTATCAACTTTCTTCATATATACTGTTAACAGCTAGAGACTTTCTTTATATCCTTCATCCTTATAAAGAATTAAATATCGTTTAGTTTTAGTATTATTCTGTAAGTTTAGTTCAGTTACAGTTCCGTTAGCTTATCCAGCGAGACCCTTTAAGAAAGAAGAAAATTGACTACAAATAAAATGCACAAAAAGGTAAGATTATTACGAATAATTCAAAGACTACCCTTCAGATCTTAAACAATTTAAATGGGACTACATCAGAAGCACTAGCTATCAAATAAAAAAAGAATCACCAAAATTAGTTTATCTAGTAAAAAATAATGTACACAAAAAAAAACAGTCGAATTGAGAGCCTTCTCCTTTTTTAAGGTCAGTTAATAGATGAAATTGATTGAAATTAATTATATGTGTAAAAAATCGAGCTCAAAATATGCTTTTATAACTACTAGTGCCCCGTCGACGCGTTAACAACGCGTCTTTAGCAATGTATATGTCACTTTACGTAAACATGGATGTCAAACCATGGTAGCGTGTGTAGCATTTATTTTATTAATTTAATATACTTTTTATGCATTATTTAAAAAAAAATATTAGCATTCTGCACTGTTTATCTATATAAACTATAAGTGTGCCAAATTTCATGCTCCTCTATCCGCGAAATTTTCATAAAAAAAGGTATAAAGTTTTTGCTTCACGTATTTATATATAGATGTTTTTATAAGTACCTATATCTACATGAATTACTGTAAAAGACCTTTTATTAGCTGCCAGGTATTGTATGTCATCGTAATTTTGTTCCGAAACTGTAATGACGATCTATAAATTACGATCAAAAAGCATTCACTTTACGACTCCCCGAACTTTATACCATTTTTCAAGCGCTTCAAATCGCTTTGTGATATTAAACTTTGCATGAAATTCATCGCTTTTTATATATTTTCATAGAGTTTTTCATGTTTATGTACTTTGGAATATATTTCTATTACATGTAATGTGGATTTCTAACCGACTTCAAAGTAGGAGGACGTCATCAATTCTTTTTTTAGCTTCACGTTGTATCCCGTATATAGCACGGTAGGCAGAGGGAACCTGAGAACCTAGTGTTAAGACACTCCGTTCCCCTCTTTTTTTACCGAATTGAGACATTGTGTGCTGAGTGGCGGAACTCAATGCCGCGCTTTGCCTTGTTATCAAACCCAGGAGATGAAAATACAATGCTAAACTTTTACATTTTCTGGATTTGGAATCGAACCCACAACCTGTCGCGATAACAGTCGCACGCTTGTGCCTCAGCGCCACTACAGGCGCCATTTTTAATGGGTAAATCAATTTTGATGATTCTTCTTTTATATGATAGCTAGTGTTTCTAGTCCCATTTAAATTGTACATTGTTTGTAAAACTCTAATTTTATTAATAATAATATTTCTAGTTCGATTTTTTTTGTATTTTAATCGCATTAATATTCATTACTCGTATGATGGTATCAAATCGCCATGCTGTTTGTCGTGATGGTAAACTAGCTTTTACTACCAAGGCCAATAGATGTTTCAGATCAAAAAAATATTATAAATGAAAATTATATAATAATATTATAATTATATTATATTATATTATTATATAGACACACACACACGGCTTTGTTACTACTAAGTTATATGTATTATATTATATATTATATGCATGTTATGTATTATGTTATTGTTAAGCAAAGTCAAAGTCAAAGTCAAATAATTTTATTCAAAATAAGAAGTTACAAGCTTCATTTTTTGAACGTCAAATAATTTACCACCGGTTCACTAAATTTAATGCCTCAGACCTGAGAAGAACCGGCGCAAGAAACTCTCTCCGATTCTCTCTCCGACTCTCCGGTCCCCACATTCCGCCGCATTTAGGCATATTAACATTGTACATTTTTATATTTTGAAAAGGTTATGGAATAATTTTGTATAAATTGCTTTAATTATAATATTTAATAGTACTGTCTTTTATATGGTAGAATATAATATCCATCAATAAATGGACGATACGACGATTTCGTCTTACGTATTGTCTATCAGGTTATATTACGTCCTGACGCGAGTTAACTATTTTTTACCTACCACAAAGTTTTCACTTCAAAAATTATATCATTCTCTAAATGGGGATCGAACTTACAACCAACCGCGCTTACAGTCGAACGCTTTCCCACTGTGCCATGACCACCATTTTAACTAGGTAATATTAATAAATAACATGTAAGCCACAACAAAATTGAAAGCATCTAAATAAGCTTCCAGTACAAACTTTCACAAGCATGTAGTAGATAGTAGAGATTGTACAGATAGTTAATATAAAATTCTGTTTTATATGAAATATTTGAAATGTTGAAAAAGTTCAAATTAAACGTAAAATTTGCAAAAGCTTTTCTACTACTAGTACATGTTAGCTGAGATTGGTTATACATAACTAGTTGTTATACACGGCTTCGCTCGCGTGGACAATGGTAATGGTAAGTCCATAGTATAGAGAAGAACCTCCTTTGCATACACATATACATGCCCCATGGTGTTGCAGAGAGAGGAGCTTGGAGAGTCCCTGGGACTTGCTGGGATGTGTCGGTTTAAGGGCCCCCATTAAAATCCGCATTTACGTTGACCTCCACTATCCGCGCTTCTCTCTATCTAACCACTATAAGTACTATAGTGCGTGCATATACGCGTATATGTGTAAATTTTAAGTATCTAAATTTTAATTTTTTTCGCTAATATTCTTTTTTTTTTTAATTTCACGCTGTATCCCTCATATAGCAGGGTAGGCAGAGGGAACCAAAGAACCTAGTGTTAAGACACTCCATTCTCTTTTCAACAATTCCGTTCCCCACTTTCCGCCGAATTGAGGCATTGCGTACTGAGTGGCGGAAATCGAACCCACAACCTGACAGGCGCTAATATTCATGTCTGCGATTTCGATTTTGATAAAAAGTATTCTATGTACTTTTTAATGGCTCTAAGAATATATGTAGGAAGTTTCATTACTATCGGTTCGGTAGATTTGGCGTGAAAGCGTAACAAATTAATTTACATTCACGTTTACAATATTAGTATTCAAATGTATAGATATCTTGCGGTTTTTGCTTGTTGTAGTTGTCTTGCTGTGCTATGTTTTAACTGACTTAAAAAAAGAAGGGATCACAATCCATATCCAAATATTTTTTTACCGGTTGAACCAGTTTTAACGATTCTCTGCTTCTTAAATTCCCCTTTAAATTTAGTTTTTGTATAACGTCATATTTTTTAAATTATATATCACGTCAATTTAAATATCCTTTTCATAGTAAAGAG
>JAKGSA010002550.1:0-16098 GCA_033558755.1 Philaethria dido
ATTTATTTATTTTCATAACCGTCGTTGTTCAAAGAGTGTTATATAAAGAAGCAAAGCTTATACAGGTGCCTTATAATAATTTTACAAACATCGGTATCCAATGTTTGTAAAAGTAAAGCGTACGTGGGTGGATTAGATATTTTCCTCTTTCTTATTTTTATTTAGAAACCTTACAATAAATGATATTTCTAGTTTAATTATTACGTAAATACATGAAATCATATTTTATTTTGTTTTTTTTAGCTTCACTCTGTATGCCGCATATAGCAGGGTAGGCAGAGGAAACATGAGAACCTAGTGTTAAAACACTCTCTTTACCACTTTCCACCAAATTAAGGTGAGGCTGAGTGGCGGAACTCAACGCCGCGCTATACCTTGTTACCAAACCCAGCAAATGAAAGTACTAAACTATTGAAATGAAAATAATAATAATAACTTTTAAAAACACTAACTTCACATTACGTTTGCAGATACGGAAATGAGTCCTTGCTCTACTTCGCGCTAAACCTAGGGTAATGTGTTCTGTCTAAAAGCTTTACGTTGTTAACGAGAGCCATTTAAAACTATAGTAAGAAAGAAACTTTGAATGGTACTTTAATTGCTCTCATAATATGATATATCATTATATGAGTGAAGTTGTCTAAGTTAGTATAGCTGCTACTAAAGTGTTAACCACGGGAGTATAGTTATATGAAGATTTTACAGCTTACATGGATCTTGCTATAAATACATATAACTATATAGCTTTTAAAATTACTCACAATATTCATAATATTAAACAATTGTTAAAAAAATATTATATAAATGTAACTTAATATATAAGGACGAATATGGCACTCGAGATAAACCTGAGTGGTTTTTTGTAGTGTCTATAATTATAAAATAATATTTGTAAATTTATTAAATAATAATAAACTAAAAAAAAATAAGCTTTAGAGTATTTAATGTATGTACAAATTGTATAAGAAATTTTATACATCTACCTGTTATTATTTGAGATATTTTTGTATCTATTTTTATGTAAGTATAAAGGACAATGACCTAATCGATTACCTGTGAATACTTAGCTCCAATATTTAGAACATCGTTTAAGAAGTAACTGAAGTTACTTATACTTCTTTTGTTTCTTTGATAGATAAATACAAAACTGTCTAGGTAATAGGTACTATACCAAGTCATAATTAAATAAGATCCCATTAAGTTAATCAAAAGCAAAATCCTAAGGTATCCATAAATGCTTATTGTAATATTTAGTAAAAAAGTTTTTTTTTTTTTTTATGTATAACGGATGGCAAACGAGCAGAAGGACCACCTGATGGTAAGTGGATACCTTCGCCCATGAACATCTACAACACCGATGTTGTAGATGCGTTGCCAACCTAGAGGATACAGATGGAAGAGGAGGACAATGTAGTATTCCGTTCTCGGAACCACCACATTTTGGGGAAAGGATGGGTGGGAATGGGAAATCCTGGCTTACATGCCATCGAACCGGAACACATCATAAGATATTTGGCGGTTCGTCTTTGACATGATAGTGGTCGCGAGCCAGACGGAGGACGAACCTCCTACCACCAAAAAATGCATTAGCATTACAGAAAATTAGTCCTCAAATTGCAAATGCAATAGTAATTTTTTAAGCTAAAAAATATATTAACAATTAATAGATAGTAAATCTATAAAATTCACCTGTTGTAAGCTGAGGCTTTTCACTAAAACTTGTCCGGAATGCGTATGTCTGCCAAAGCCGACTGGTCCAAAGCCGTAACACAGTAGCGATAGTAACAACACCATCGTCTGCACCGTGCTCACCCACCACGTGAAATACGGCCGGTAGTCCGTCAACTCGTCTAACTGTCGAGCCACTTCTTCTTGATGAGTCACTGATTTTCTTAAAGATCGCCTGTTGATTTAGATTAGATTTTTTTTATAATATAAGAAATTACTTTCTGAAAATTCTCTTGAGAAACCGTTAAATATGAAAAATGTAGATATAGCCTTTCTACGTATATATTTGCTATTACAAAACGTCTAAATATTATCTTAAGAAATTGTTATATGAAATATTTTAAGAACATAGTTTTATTCTTTCTTAGTTTAAATAATGAAATAATTTCTATTTATTTGCTTTTTTCCCACATTACCGACATAACTTAGCGACATAATATTCGAATTATCACTTTCCAGTTAAACAGGGATTAGTTACAAGAAGTTACAAAACCCAAAGACGTAACTAGTGTAACGTCTTTGGCTTTTGTGATTTGAGTAAAATTTAAAATACTTTTCCTATTGCAATTTAAACCTACTACAATCGAGTACAATCAACGTCTAATTACTCTACGCAGTAAAAATATAACCAAAACATAATTTACATAAAAAATGGTGTCCCATTTTTTTATAGAACATAAAATATTCTAAAAAGTTTATACCTTTTTTGTAGAAAATGAAAGCTTAGCATTAAATGCCATTTGGAGGTCAGATATTATATTAGAAAATTAAATGAGTATTTACGAAATTTTATTAAAGCTACTTCTATTCATGTTTAATTAATTTGTAAAGCTGATTTATTTTAGAGCTTGTTAAGTGTAATACGTCTTTTTAATTAACATTTTCATTTCAATTAATTTCATAACATGCTTATGTAGGAAGATAAAATGATTACATAAAAATAATAAACAGGCATCTGAAAAAGTATATGCCCTTATTAATAATGCATACATACATACATACATACATAGCTTCACGCTGTATCCCGCAAATAGTAGGGTAGACAGAGGGAACCTAGTGTTAAGACACTCCGTTCCCCACTTTCCTCCGATTTGAGGCATTGCGTGCTGAGTGGCGGAACTCAACGCCGCGCTTTGCCTTGTTACCAAACCCACGAAATGAAAAATTCAATTTCCTGGAGTGGGAATCAAACCCACAACTTGTCGCGTTTACAGTCGCACGCTTGTGCCTCTGCGCCACCACAGGCGTTTAATAATGCAGAAAGTGAAAAGTGGAGTTTCTTTTCACTGGTTTCTCTCCACAGTTGACGAATTGAGATAAAACAAGCAAAAATATTATTATAAATCAACTTCGTATGTTCTTTATGTTTGAGAACTTGACTACATTGTTTTGATACTCGGAATTTTTACTAATATCGTAATTTGGCCTATATGATCATGTGAAATATAAATTTGTTCAGAAGTTAGGGAATTCTACTTAACTGAACATTCAGCAATGTATGATATTAATTAAGACCTGGTATAATTACATACCAGCTTATATCTCTATGTTATCTAGGTATATATTTAATTAGAATTAATTCAAAAGTAAATTTGAAATAAAATTATATAGGGTGTCCCAAAATTAACGCAAGATTTGAATTAAGTAGAAAATGCCATTTTAGTCTTTTAATAGCGAATGAATAATGAATATAATAGCAAATGGCGGCAAAGTCAAATCTTGCGTTAATTTTGGGACACCTTTTAGCTTTACAACATATAAAAATGTTTTTCTTAACTAACAAAAATATAATTACTATATTCACGTAAAGTATACTTGCATTGTACAGAATAATGTCAAATGATTCGACCGCAATGTAGACTTAATTGCTTAATCATATAATCATTTCACATCAAGTAACTTATGCAAATAAGTAACATACTATTGCATGACAATTGCCAACATAATAACAAAATCGAATTAGCAGAATAATTTTATATAAATGAAAGTCTCCGACGCGAAAAGGGAGAAATCGGCAAAATACTCATAAATAACACCCAATGCCATGTCCACGAGGTATTAATTTAAAAACCCATTACAGCAAGTTAAAATGGGAGTTTCTGGTAAGCAGGGTAATATATTGAGGCCACAGGTGAGTTATTACAGATTCGGAGGACTCTTGTATTACTCGTACTTATTTTATAACAATTTCACTCGATATCTTGCTTTTTGCATGATATAACTCATAAAAAATCGATTGATAGCCCGTATACCGTATCTAATAAAATTGATATATTATTAAGCACATTATAATTGGTACAGGTATTGTAAAGGCGAGAAACTTTTGCATTGCATTTATACAGATATAATCTACTTAAAAGCGTATTCATCACGTCTATAGCTCAGCTGTTCATCCGCGATGAGAGAGAATAAGTTACAAATTATTTTAAGTTAAAAACTTTCCGTTATTTATAAAACTCGAAAACAACAACACAAAGTTAAGTTGCTCGTACTAAGAGAATACGTAATAGCTTTGAAACAGTAAAGAAAATGAAGCTGGTTATGAAATTTAAAATAGATTCTTGTTTTAATTCCCCTAAGTACCGCCTAATGCTGCAACTCAAATGTCAGAGTTGATGAACCCATAGCAGTTACCAAATAATTGTTGAAGTAGTACTTTACTCTACCAATCTGTAAAATTTTGAATTCGGAGAATAACGTTATTGTATTTTGGTATACTGTTCTATATTTGTGTTAATATTTAAGAATTTTTATTCTATAAAGAATTTTTTTTATAATTAGTACAGCAATATTATAACAAGTGCAATTTTTATTTTGTTCTTCATTTTTGAATATAAATATATAATTATACATGTATTATATATTTATATTCAAAAAATAAAATATAAAAAATATACAAAATTCTATATTTTAAGTAAAACAAATATTTTATGCAATACCTACAATATTCTAACGCTATTCTGTCACAATCGACATGGGTCTGAAAGAACGCAATGCTTGTCGGATAGAACCCTATAAAGAGAAAATTTCCTTAAAAAATTATGGTTGTTTTCAGCAGGCAATAGCTACTAAAAATGAGCATAAAGTGGTGAATAAAAAGACATACCCTGCAAATGCGGTTGAGGTGAGGATAAAAAAACGTACAGGAATATCAACGTGCGTAATTATAAATATAGTGAAACATAAAAATGTGGATGTTATGCCAACATCAGGTGAGTATCATAGACGGCTAAGCTCTTTGCGAGGCTCTTTAATAATTATGGCACGGATCGATAACTCAACGAGACTCCGGCCA
This sequence comes from Philaethria dido, assembly GCA_033558755.1. Taxonomy (NCBI): domain Eukaryota; kingdom Metazoa; phylum Arthropoda; class Insecta; order Lepidoptera; family Nymphalidae; genus Philaethria; species Philaethria dido. The sequence goes on from JAKGSA010002550.1 coordinate 5,024, forward strand.
ACGAGTAATCCTGAAAATGATTCGCCCCAACCGCAGACAGCGTTCTTTTTATTTTTATAAAAGGTAGTTTTCAGATGAACAATGAACTCCAGTTTTTATTTACGAAGACTTTTTCAACAACACTGAATGGACGAATGAATGTGAAAGGATAAAATACGAAACCTGACAACAAGATGAAACTGGAATCACTCAATACCTTTCCAAACAGTTCGGTAAAGCTTTGATTGCTATAAAATATATGAAATTGAACACTGTGCGATCATTTGCCTCGTTTATTAAATACTTGTAAAGAAAGATAGGCACTTTTTTTGTTTTGCAAATATTTATTATATGTAAAGTAGACTAGTGTGAATTTTCTACAATACAATACAATACAAATATTCTTTATTGCACACAAATAAACAAATAACATAGAAGTACTCGTAGTAATAGCGTACAATAAGGCGGCCTTATCGCTTAAAGCGATCTCTTCCAGGCAACCTTTGGATATTGGATTTGTATAAAGTAGTGGAAGGCGGTGCACTAATCATTTACATTAAAAAAATTAAATTAAAATTAAATATATGTTAATTAAAAATACAAACTAAATACATAATTATATACATACTTACATACATTCATATATACATACATACATATATACATACATACATATATATTTCTACATGAACATAAGTTTCTACAAGTTCCGCGAGAGAACAGCATTAAAAAATAAAAAGTATAATTAGTCCTTTAATATTATAGTACGATACGTACAGTTGCCTTTTAATTACGTAATCATGTATCCACTTAGTCAGTAAAAAGTAAGTAGAATGCATAATGTGGTTCATGACTGCATTACGAATACATAGGTAGGTATTCATTAAAAATCAATACTGTACCCGATTTCAATATTATGAAAAAGTTATAAAGTTGTTTATAAAATCTCACTTAGGTCTATCAGTTCTAAAAATATAGCCAATAAAGCACTTTTTACGGAAAAATCATACATTTTTTTATAGTGAACATGAGTAGGTATGTAACTAAATATATTGTTTTGTATGTATTATAATTTATATACTTCCTTTTAGTAATTTTACAATATTCAATATTTCTACATAATTTAGGACGCGAAATAATAATCATTTATTTCATAGTAATCGATCATAAATTCTATTTATTATTTATTTATGAGTTTTATTTGCGTCATACTAGTATGTTGATTAAGGCATATTATTATTTAATCAATATTTACAAATGCTTATTTGTATAGCTTTAACCTCATTCAATTATTTGTTGTGGCCTGTCATATCGTAATTATCTAATAACTCTGTAATTAAATAAATATACGTACATATATTTCTCTTCATATTACTTTATAGACGTTCGTATATATTTACATAGTATAATTAGCTAGTATATTGAAAAAAAATTAATGAAGAGCAATTTTGAATAAGCGAATTTATTTAGTATATTTTATATTTATTTTACTTTGGATTAATATTTATTAATTTTCCAAATGTAATGTGTGTATAAAAAACGTAAGGATCAGACGAACATTTTGTTTGTTTTTTTTACATTGAGATAATTACACAAATGTTCATATTCAAAACAAAGAACGAGAACTTTAATCCACAATCTCCTAAATGCACAATATTTCTAAAAGAGGTGAAAAATACATGACCAAGTTGGTAGAGCAGTGTCTCTTAGTTTCATTTCCCTATCCTGTCCTACCGCAGATGATGTAAAATAAACAGAAAAACCATACCTAAAAAATCTTCCAACTACGCCCATGCCAAACTGCCTTCTATTTGAGTTATCTGCCAAAGGTTCCAGCATAGGAGTGTGAATGCGAACACCACCTGCTCCCCATTGCACACTGCGCTCTGGTCTTCTATACTCTACACCGGAAGATCCTATCGGTGACCGGGCTCTGGAAAATCAATATTGTTACCAAAATTATAATAAATTAAATTATAATTAAGGTTTTAGTTATTAAGAAATACTTGAATGTATACAAGTAATGTCTGTGTGATTTTCAATGTAGTATTTTGGTATTTTTTCCAATTTACGTCGATGATAAGTGAAAAAAGGAGTTTGATAATGTCCTATACGAATACATACGTAAAATAAAGAAGAAGAGGGACAACAATCATAATAAAATTATAATAAGTCAATGAATATTAATCGGTAGTATTCACGATTAATAGCACTTTTTATTGCATAGAGTACTTGTGTGATTATGCCACGTGGCTCATGGATAACGGATGGCAAACGAGCAGAAGGACCACCTGATGGTAAGTGGTTACCTTCGCCCATGAACATCTACACCACCAGAGATGTTGTAGATGCGTTGCCAACCTAGAGGATAGAGACGGAAGGGGAGGATAATGTAGTAGTCCGCTATCGGAACCACCACATTTTTGGGAAAGAATGGGTGGGAAAGGGGAAAACCTGGCTTACATGCACATCACAAGATATTTGGCGGTTCGTCTTTGACATGATAGTGGTCGCCAGCCAGACGGAGGACGAACCTCCTACCACCAAACAAAAAAAAAAAAAATTGTTTCAAATTATAATTTATAACTTAATAATATATTTATAATATAAGTTAACATATTTATTTTGCTTCTATTAGATTTGCCCTAGCACTTTGTATGTCACGTTATACAAAACTATATGAACACGCGGTAGTGAGTTTATTGTTTATATCAGTCATTTCATTTTACAAATTGTATTATATATTTTTATTTTCCAATGCATTATTATAAAAAGATCAATTTCTACTCTTCTACTACATATATAAATTACACGCATGAAAGTTAGATATCTTTATAACATCGCTGTTAGAACACATTGATTTTCCAATTTCATTGTTATATTAACTACTGTTTGATTAATCTAAATGTTAAGTCCCATGTGTGAGCGTCTCTAAAACGTGGTAAAAGTGAAAAACAAAGCATTTTATCATTTACATTTTTAATTTCACGCTGTATCCCGCATATAGCAGGGTAGGTAGAGGGAACCTGAGAACCTAGTGTTAAGACACTCCATTCTCTTTCAACATTTCCGTTCCCCACTTTCCGCCAAATTGAGGTATTGCGTGTTGAGTGGCGGAACTCAACGCCGCATTTACATTTACATTTACATATTATAACTCTTTATTTCATATAAAATATGTCAATTTTATTCAATACATTTCATAAAAAGACTAAAACTAAGCATAGTCTAGTAAACTGAGCCAAGAAATAGAATTAATAGCAGACTAGTTTTCATCGGCATGCATATGATATATGGTAGTTAGCCCAATGTAATCTTCATTTCACAGACCCCTGTCACTGAGATTTGGGTAAACTGATATATATGTCAAATATTCTACAGAGATTAAAATTACATCTAGTATTTCGTTTTTTGTTCTACTTTTGTTTTTATTTAAAAAAACAAATTTCGGTAAGTTTAGCTTCGATAAAATAGGTCACGACCTTAATGGCGACGAGAACTAAATTAAATTTCAATAATTCCTGTAAGAAATTTAATGTTTTTGTATTCTAGTTCCATAAATCGTATTGTTACGGTTAAGAAAATAGTGTTATTTGAATAGAAGAATTACAATTAAGTTTGACAATTAAAAAAATCTATCGTGATCTGCACTAATTATTGAGTTACGCAATTACGCAACTAAAGGTGTACTGCTAAAGTAATAACATCTATTGTCTTACTAAATATTATAGATGATTAAGATAATCAAATTGAATTCCCAAATAAAGCATGAAGATAACCGTGTTGGATTTCTTGTAAATAGAAAACTGAACATCTATTTACCCTATTTGAAAAAAAAAACTGTGGAATTATTATTAAATATTAAATGAACAAACTTTATAACTGGCGATGCCCGTGACTTTGTTTGCGTGAATTAGCTTATTGCGTTCCACCTTTTTCTACCCTATTTGCTTTTTGCAACAATTCTCTAAACATTTACATACATACATATCATAAACTAATCTCTAATTGATAATGATAACAGATGTCGTGATATTAAATTAAACTGATTTAACTAAAGTAATTTGACTGTCAGTCTTTTATCGTTCCTGTGGAAGCTGCATTGAACCTTAGGATAAAAACTATCCCATTCTCTGCTACAGGCTTTAAATTCAATCATTTCCATCCACCTAGAAATTACGCCTAACGTGTCAGAACCAAACGCTGAACTTGGTTTTTGTGCTATATTCTTACTACATTTTATGCAGCTGGTGGTATTTCTTCTTAGTTAATATACCACGAAAGGAAATTATAGAAACCGCTTAAGTGAACATTATTTAATATTGTTGCGTAACACACGCATGTACATAAACTTATTGAATAACCCCGTGGTTTTAGTTGGAATGAAGGCCGTGACCTACTTAATCGACTTGCTGAGTACGCTTTAAAGTAAGCCAAATACGACGTGAAAAGCTGACACATATTTTAAATACAAAACATAATACAATAACTGAAAAGAAAAATTGTAAGTTTCAACATTACATAGTGCAGGAGTTGAATATGAAATCTTTGCGTGGTGCGTGATTGACGTGAACTAGGCGTGTTTTAAATTTTATCAAGCTAGTAGCTATAAAACTACCGAATTAGTATTTTAAAATAAACTAATTTAATAGTAATATAAATTTAATAACTTTTATTTCGAATATATTTGCATATATATATATATATATATATATATATATAGGTAGGTGATATTCAAAATATTTACTACTTTTTACTTTGCTAAAACTTATATATGGTAGAAAAACCTTTTCACAAAGTCACTGTTATGACACCTTTTACTAACACAAACCCGTCCCTGCGGTGTAATTGGCACTTTAGCACTCGTCCTATTAAAGTACTTCTCTACCTAGAGAACTAAGTATATACTTGCTCAGTATATCCTATTCTACGGAAAGTAATCTATAGAAAGCATTTAGCTCATAGATGATATTTTGTTACCTTTTCAGCTCTATATTTTTCAGCTAACTTTTTTTTAAGGGAAAATATTTGAATTAGTTTGTACTCATTAGCATAGTTGATAAAGGACATTATGTTTTTAATAAAGCAAGTACATGTAAAAAAAAATTATTCAGTTCTATTGAACTTTGAACTTGAATTGGCTAGAAACTGGTAGACAAATAATACTATCCAAAACTTATCTTTATAATAATTTAATAATAGATATTTTATTGTTCTAAACGCATCTCATACATATTACTGAACAAAATTAGACTCATATGCTACAGAACCTAGGGTCTTAGTACAAATCTAGTGCATGTTTTATCTTGATACGTCGCCTAAAGTTAATAACTAATTTGCTAGAAGTTTAATCATAAGTTCTTAATACTTTCAATATTTCCTCATTTATAATTATATTTGTATTGTTTATTCAAAGCACCGTTGCCTTTCATTTTTATTCCGTTAAATATAAGATACGATTCATAGAATATTATAGATTTTGCTTGACATTTATAAGTAAATATTTCCTTCTGTTCCCAAAATAGGGAAGCTGTGTGAAGACATACAAAAAAAAAATGGAAGATATAATTATGTATATCTTTTTTTTTTTTTTTTTTTTATTGATAACGGACGGCAAACGAGCAGAAGGACCACCTGATGGTAAGTGGTTACCTTCGCCCATAGACATCTACAACACCAGAGATGTTGTAGATGCGTTGCCAACCTAGAGGATACTGATGGAAGGGGGGACAATGTAGTAGTCCACTATCAGAACCACCACATTTTGGGGAAAGGATGGGTGGGAAAGGGGAAAATCTGGCTTACATGCCATCGAACCGGAACACATCATTAGATATTTGGCGGTTCGTCTTTGACATGATAGTGGTCGCGAGCCAGTCGAACCTCCTACCACCTGACTTCTCGTCCAGATCTTGATCTGGACCCAACACTGAAGTTAACACAGGAAAGTTGCAGTTTAAGCTAATTTTATTTATAAATATAACTAAATACTTCCTTATTTCTGTAAAGCTTCAATTAAACAACTTAAATCTAACCACTCAGTGCGAATGCAAGAGTGTGTAATCATAATTAGAACTTAATTAATCTGTCAAGTTAGCGCAATATGACGTTATAATACGACGCGGGCTTGAGAGCCGAGCGTTATTAACTGAAACTTTGTTCCAACCAGATTTGCCTGAGCTAAAGTGACTTGATTAATCGAATAGTAGAGTATCGTGTATTGTTACAACAACTACCTCAAATTAAATAAATATTTTAAATTAACAAACAATTCCACTGACTATTATATATCATATGGTCTCAGTACTAATAAATTCATACACACTACTGGCTTAAAATAAAAAAAACCACTAATATGCCACTAGAACACCTTCGTTTTTGCCGTAACACCGGTCGACATAAACAAAATTATATAGTCGATCTATCTAAAAACGCGTATTTAATCTATTATGGTACAGTATAAAAAACATTATTTTTATAAAAACAATAATTAAAATAAAATATGTTACATGAAATATATGTATCTATAACCTAACAATACTTATTTGTATAAGCTTCAAATATTGGTCAAGCGAACGCTACATCAATATCATTGTCAACAATATTAGACGTAGTCCCATGGGCCTTTTGTAGCTCAACGCTAATCTTATCCAATAAATCTATCAATTTCTCGATAGATATAATAGCTCTAAATTATATATCCACGACCCAGCATTATGAGTAATATACATATGTACATATATCCTTATAAACTTATAAACTGCTTTAGTCCACTAAAATTGCTAAAATCCAATGCCTTGCTCCACTAAAGTTGTATCAAACGTATCGGAAATCAACGTTTTTTTTTTTTTTTTTTTATGGATACCGGATGGCAAACGAGCAGAAGGACCGCCTGATGGTAAGTGGTTACCTTCGCCCATGAACATCTACAACACAAGAGATGTACTAGATGCGTTGCCAACCTAGAGGATACAGATGGAAAGGGAGGATAATGTAGTAGTCCGCTATCGGAACCACCACATTTTGGGGAAAGGATGGGTGGGAAAGGGGAAAACCTGGCTTACATGCCATCGAACCGGAACACATCATAAGATATTTGGCGGTTCGTCTTTGACATGATAGTGGTCGCGAGCCAGACGGAGGACGAACCTCCTACCACCAAACCAATTTATATTTCACAAAACCTTTATAGTAACTAGGTCACGTCTTAAAGTTTGGACAAGTTGAATAAACGTAATTTAAAACTGTATTTGTCTTAAAAATATGACAAAGTCATGGGACTTACCCTTTAGTCCCATCAGCAGTGTCACCATCATCATGGTGTTGCTGGCTCAGAAGGGATGTCAAAGGTTGAGGTGTGAAGAAGACATCGTCAACATCAGCGTCGTCGTGTGGACTGCTCGCGCTACCCCGGAACGAACGAGACCATTGCGCTGATACCGACTGACGTGAGCGTCGTGTCACCGCCTGTTAAAAATTATTTGATATTATAAAATATTTAACGTCATGTTTAGTAGACACCTTTGTTTCGTAATTGGCATGTTTTTAGTTGGATTTAATTATTATATGTAAGTATTTTCAAAGTTTTGTACGATTAACAGCTAGTTGATACACAACGTCTCTAAGCAGCTTACTATACTTTTTTTATTATCTGCCACTGTGCATATTTAAAAAAATAAAAAGTACTACTAATGTATATAAAAAGAAGTAGATATAGATAAACCATGCTAGTATAAACTACGCTGAGCAGGAGTACTGAAAAACACTTTTAATTTTTTTTTTTTTTTTTTTTATTATTGATAACGGACGCAAGGAACAGAAGTAACTCACCTGATGGTAAGTGGTTACCTCCTTCCATAGACACTCCGGCGCAGAACACTGCATAGATGCATAAGCTGTGGATGCGTTGCCAACTCCAGAGGATACTGGATGGAAGGGGGACAATGTAGTAGTCCACCATCAGAACCACCAGAAAGGATGGGTGGGAAGTGTAGCATCTGGCTTACATGCCATCGAACCGAACACATCAGTTTAGATATTTGGCGGTTCGCTTGACATGATAGTGTGAGCCAGTCGGAGTGCGACTTAACTCTCCCTACCACCTAACAAACTTTTAATTATCCTATTAAAACAAAAATGCCATCTGCAGTGATATACAGAATCAAAAAACAAGACCAATGTATTTTCTTCGTAATAAGTCTATTAGATAATTGTTAAAAAAAAAAAGATATTATCAAATAAGACTGATAAATTTCAAATGTAAAAAGTGTTTTATTTCATACGATATACAACACCGCTGCATCGAAGTATTATTCAAAATTTTTCATATAACATTCCCAATATTGATACGTGATATAAATATCGGTATATTTTTGGCACTTATAACATCCCTAAGATGACACACATATTATAAGCGAATAATAAAAAAATCCATATGAGTGATGATGATACATTCATATTCGCAGCATTGTTATACTGACATACAACTGAATTTTGCCATTACATACACAGCAAATATACTAAGCAGCAAAAATACATATGTACGTATATTTTTGCATGCTACATTTCATAAATCTATTTTTAAGGACATAGTGCTTTTAAGAGAAGCGGCTGTATTATGTAGAGCTTTCTGGGATATTGCTGCTCTAGGACCAGAGACTATGTTATTTTACGATTATAACGCCCGCCTCGGATCCCCTCGGGAAGACATCGCTTTTATAATTTATTGCACAGAAATATGGTGTTTAATTCATCTGTCGCATATTTGGTGGCTAAAATGAAGAATTATTGGTAGTTAACCCGTATAACCGAGGGGAGCAACGTATGCAACTCCCCTTTGTTCTGTTAACATTTCATGCAATCCAACGCAAGAATCTTCGAAAACGTGAATTCGTCAGAAGCAGAATTTTTCAAGATAAATGGCAACAAAAGTTATACATTACTTAGGAGTCGCTGGAACGAAACGTATATAGCTTTGAAGTTTTCTTTTTAAGTGCTCCTTTTCTTATGCAGTTATTTTTAAATATTCTATCTCAAGCACATCTATTTGTTGCTATTGCCTATTATACCTTTCATAAATAAGAAATAATAGGTAATCATAGCGTAATATAGGGTACTTTATAAGATTTTTACCCGCAGGAAAATCCTAGTGACTTTCCTAATGATCATTTCATATGTTTATTTATTATTCAAAATTACAATAACTGTGAAATAATAGTGAAGATAATTTACATTTTAGAATTATATTTGAAAAGTTTAAATTAAAGTTCGTATTTAAAAGACAAATCACTACTTTTTCTTTTTTATACTTTGTATACGTTACATATTAAGTAGGGAATCTCGAGAAATCAAAGCAGGGAAACGATTTGAGAAAGAAAAAATAACAAGCATATATATATAGTACATTCGTCGATATACAGAAATATAGCATCTTTTATGATACCAAGTGTGCTTTGACTGCACCAAAAATATTTGATTACTTTAATGATTAATATTTTAATTAATTTGTTGATATCCTGCGTCTTTATTTAACAATTTCCTTATTTCCTAATACTAAAGAATACTTCTCCTGCTTTGTAATATTTTAAATTATATGAATGTAACTATCTCAAAGGATATTTATGTGCAAAGTATTTAATGCTTAGCCTTAGAATGTAGGTTAAGAGCTAACTTAGACACCTGTGGCCACTTTAGTTGGTTATATATAATTTTAAGTGTATCAATCTATTTACAGAATACAAATATTCTGACACTCTATGTCATATAAAGTTTGTTTAATAAGATACATATATGTATATCTCGTTATAATTAATTCATTTAATAACGCTACAAAAATTAAAAACACAATATATTTAGGGTAAGAATGGTACGTCATTAAAATTTCACATTTTCTCGTCTAATGAGAACTCGATACTTTGTTCACTCTACCTTAGTTTATTTACTTTTTAAGTTTTAATGACCTTTTACATAAAAAAATAATTTAGCTTGTGACATGTAGTTGTATGGACATTTTTATGTCACGAACATCGGACTAAGCAAATTTCAACTATCTTCAATTGGTCAGATTTTATAAGCTTAAAATTTATATTTTAAATTTTAGCACGTTTTAGTACATACAACACTTTTTATATTAACAAACAATAAATTATTATAAATACATCCATACTTATATTTATTATGATACATTTTTCAAAGACAAAAATAGGAAGTAGTGAGAAAGTCTATGTTGAAATAAAATGCCAAATTACATAAAGCACATCTCAAATAAGCCACTACTCTATGAATAGACTTATTTACAAAATTGTTTTTTTTTAGCTTCAAACTATACCCCGCACATACCAGGGCAGGCAGATAGAACCAGAGAACCTAGCTTTAAAACACTCCGTTCTCTTTTAACATTTTCATTCCCCACTTTCCGCCGAATTGAGCAATTGCGGAATGGCGGAACTCAACGCCGCGCTTTGCCTTGTTACCCGAGCTTAGAAATGAAAATACTAAATATTATCTAATATTTTTATTTGCTGGAGTGGGCATCGAATCCACAACCTGTCGCGTTTACAGTGGCACACTTGTACCTCTGCACCACGATTGGCCTCAAATTAAATATTACTGTATTGTATAAGAAATATATAAGTGATTCACTCAAATCTTTACTTAAATGATTTATTTTTACTTACAGTTACAACATAAGACAGTCCGGTAAGGGTGAGCCTGGCCACGCTGTCCTTCCCGGGGCAGGGGAGGGTCGGCGTGGCGGGCTCGAGCGGCGCCGGTGCAGGTAACACATCGGGCCGCTCCCGCGTTTGCCCCCGCGCCTCTCTTGGTGCCGCTCCAGACGCTCCATACATACTGTACAACATTAATTCTAGTTTTAGAAAAGAATTTAATTATGGCGGAAATTATTGACATACTTTTTTCTAATAATCAGCTACAAACTTTAATCCGTATAGCAGGGAAATCAGAGAGAACCTAATGTCGAAACACTCTTTTCGACTCTTTTAACCCAAATTCAAGACATTGCGTTATATGGTGAAACTCAATGCCGCGCTTAGTCTTGCTAGAGCGTCTTTGTCTTCTTAAAAACATGAAGTAAATAT
>JAKGSA010002551.1:0-16096 GCA_033558755.1 Philaethria dido
CCGCATATAGCAGGGTAGGCAGAGAAAACCTAGTGTTAAGACACTCCGTTCCCCACTTTCCGCCGAATTGAGGCATTGTGTGCAGAGTGGCGGAACTCAACGCCACGCTTTGCGAAATATACGGTTCTGCATTTAAAATTGCCTTAGCAACGTCTGTATATAATATTTATTTTATTAATTTATTGTATTTTTAATGCATTATTATAAAAAAATATTGACTCACTCCGTCCCCATATCAGTAACTATGCCTAACTTCATAATCCTCCCACGTAATCGCAAATTATCAATCCCGAAAACATATGTAAAAATATTCAAATTGCAATAGTTATAGTACCTAATTGGAAAAAATCTTGGAAAAGTGGGAAACAGAATTGATGAAAGAGAATGGAATGTTTTAACACTAGGTTCTCTGGTTCCCTCTGCCTACCCTGCTATATGCGGGATACAGCGTGAAGTAGGTACCACGATTTCCTACTTATAATCAATAAGCTATTTTTAATAAATACTTTCTACCTATTTGGTCATCGAGTGCAGTATAAGCATGAGCAGGTGGTAGAAGGTCGGTACGGCATTGTCCACCGAAACAGTCCGTTTTATTGCGTATTCGTAATAAAGGATGCATCTCCAAGGTCTAGTGAGATCATTTTGCGAAAACGTTTTGTGAAAGCATGGTTTTGATGTGTGGTTTCAGTGTTAAGAGGTAGCGTGAAGTGAAAAATGGATTTTTACTAATTAATCTTTATAAATTTTACCAAAATATATATATTCAAAGCAAATCAAAAGTATTTTTTAAAGCTTAGAAGCTTATAACTGTTTTATATCTACAGTGTTTAAAACACAACGCACACACAGCTATATAATTCGGTGCAATTCGTCGTACTATTTTCAAATAAGAAAAACAAAAATATTTAGTTAGGTTCAGTTCAGTTCTTTAAATATGACAATCACTTAGCCAATGTCACGTTGTATGAAGAACACACCCAAAAATCATATCTATAACATAATTTAGCATTCTATTGAGTGACATCTAATTATACGTAAACTGTGTCAAGGCGGTTTCTCTTTGCATGGAGAGTAGAAAACAGATAGAAGATAAGTGGAGAAATATATCACTCCACGGTTAGCTTTTTTTACCAGTAGGCAAAATGTTGAAATGTTAAGATTTTATTAATATAATTGTATATGTATCATACATAATTTTGGACTCGTGCTTTGAATGGTGTCACTAGTGTAGATTTACGAGTACGATACCACGCAACACGTTCTGTGGGGACGTTTATAGCGAAAATTCGCTATATACATATTTATGACTCGCCTAAGTGCGTTATTAAACTGCCTATAATAAACATATTAAGGCAGTTGAAATGGGTAAATATCAAGGATATGATATATACAGATATTCCTTAATGACTTTCTATTGTAAATATTGTTTTGCCTCAAACCATTCGCTTTAGTTAAATTGTTGTGGCCAAGTTGCATACAATTTTTTTGTATTTTTTGTATCTTTCCGCGATTTACAGAGTTTTACAGAGTTTTCATATTTTTTTTGTTTTAGAAACCGTATTGGGACCGTAGCGTTTGGTTCTCCGTTCTCTTTGACTACCCCTCTAGGAATAAAGCGTGAAAGTAGGTAGGTTTATATTAAAGAGAGCTTTGTTATGCGTAATTAATTAGGTTCATTGTTTTCAGCCCAAAAAGACATTTTGTTATGTTGTGTTTTAATATTTGTATCGACTTTTTTATAGTGCAGAACCAAAACATTGCCTAAGCAGTTTAAGATTTTTTTTTGAATAAGCATTTTTTCAAATGGATTTTGAATCCACAACTGCAGTGTACCCTGACGTCATAACTAAGTCACTAGTGCGTCCTTTTCATCTCTATACGTTTTTTTTTAATTACACGCAGCTGTGTCCCGCACATAGCAGGGTACCAGAGAACCTAGTGTTAAGACACTCCGTTCTCTTTTAACATTTCCGTTCCCCACTTTCCACCGAATTGAGGCTATACGTGTCCATTTGGCTTATATCTTTTATTACTTTTTATTAGTAACTTTTTACATATTATTAGTAAGATAATATTCTAATATATATGTTTATATATGACACATAAAAGTAGCGCAGTAATCATATCTTATCTATTGGGTATCGATTACCTCGTATCAACTGTTAGTAGTCTTCGTGTCTAGGAAGTAAAATAATATTTGGATTATACTCATAAAGATTAATTACGTTATGTAATACGAGTCGTTTTTGTTTCTTTTTTTTGGTTACTGTATCACGCTGTATCTCGCACATAGCAGGGTAGGCAGAGGAAACTAGAGAACCTAGTATTAAGACACTCCGTTCTCTTCCGTTCCTCACATTCCGCCGAAATTGAGGTATTGAGTGCTGAGTGGCGGAATTCAACGCCGCGATTAGCCCTATTACCAGAGCGAGGGAATGAGAGTATTCTATATTAATCATTTAGTTATATTTTCAGTTCCTAGAGAGGAAATTGAACCCACTACCATACCATACTGTCCACTGCGTCACGACGGCCTCTTAGTATATATACAGATGTAGTATAAGTCCCATGCCCTGGCGCTAACACTAACCGTTACTAAATCTCCTGTCAACGATTGGCTACGAATTCCAAATTCTAAACGCCGAGGAGAAACCGTAATGAATATACAAACTTCATTGTGGACCGTTAAAATTTTATTTAACTTCTCAATAACAGCGATGCATCTGTGTCAATATGTGCATTTCATGTCACTGTAATAATACTGTATGTGTTGGCATCTATCTTTGCATAACCATTGGTAAAGGATTTTTTGAAACGGCAGAATTTTGACAGGTGATAAATTTGACAACAATATTGACTAGGCACGTTCCAAGCGCTATAATTAAAGAACTGAACGGAAATTACTATTATTTTTTATTATATTATTAGAATGTTAAAAATAACTTCACATTTTAACCGGCATAGCGCTTAGTAACAAGACACTCCGTTCGCTGCTTTCCGTTCCGTTCCGTTTCAGCACCCGAATTGTCTTCGGGTGCTGAAACGGACATCCCATCCCATCTATACAAAAGAAATGTAACTAAACCGGAAAAAAATCAATAAGAAAGAAAGTTTCAGATTGGCAACTGAAAATACAATCATTTCAGTTTCTTAGTTATGACGTACCAATTGAGCATAAATCACTTAGCCAATATTACGTTGTATGGGAAAAAACGTACATCACACGACAGTCATATTACACTACTATTAATTTTTTACCTCAAAACTGATCTGATCCTGTCATTGTTATATATTATTAAATAAAACAGCACATCACTAGTATTTTTGACAATGTCATTACATTGTCAAAAATACTAGTGATGTGCGATAAAATACATCAAATATTTATATTACGCCATCAAAAGTGCGATGTAAACAGAATACTCAAGGCAAATCGATTTTTCAAAGAACCATATGAATATACTCTATCAAAGAGATATGAAATTCTAGTAAATCTATCAATGTCCTACGCTACGCTTTGTTTTTCTCCCACACATCACAGACGAGGTATAAAACATATATAAACAAGCCGTTTTTAACATCTCTCAAGGATTACTTTTGTTGAACTTTTGACATAAGGCTCATACTAAGTGGCCAAGCACGAATTGAATGTTGTAGAGTGCATGTTATAATTTGTTGGTTTTTTTTTTATTTCAGTTTTTATTACTTATATTACTATATTTTTACTAGAATCAAAATTAATTCTTAATATATCAATAATTATAGTTTAAGTACGCATTATGGATATCCTGGCTGGAATATAATATTATAATATATGTATATGTATATCTTTCTTTTTTTTTTTATGGATAACGAGGATGGCAGACGAGCAGAAGAGACCCACACCTGATGGTAAGTGGTTACCTTCGCCGCTGACAACTACAACACCAGAGGTGTTGTAAAATACGTTCACTGACCTAGAGATTAGAGGACAATGCCAGTAGTCACTATGCAGGTGCGACGCATTCTGGGGAAAAGATGGGTGGGAAAGGGGAAAAAATCTGGCTTACATGCCATCGAACCGGAACACATCATTGGATATTTGGCGGTTCGTCTTTGACATGATAGTGGTCGAGAGCCAGACGGAGGATGAACCTCCTGCCACAAAACTTCTGGGATACCCGCTTTTTATGGGACGCTACCCAGCGGCGGAGAGGAATTGTATTCTAACCCCGTCCCCTCACAGGGTAAATATAATACAAACATTCTGTCGGATTTTAACCCACAAGCAAAACTTAGACAAATAAGATTAATTTCATATATACCAAAGATACATAGATATTAAAAAAAATTGTAATCTTCGTTTTAGCTCAAGATTATAGCAATTAAAGCTAAATAAAGAAAATTAACATTTAAAAAATACCATTTTCTGTGAAAAAAATGGATATATATTATTATATTTAACTCCTACAAAGTAATTAAATTAACAGTGACCTTACGGAACCATAAAAGCTAACAAGACAAGCTCGAAACTGTTTGACATTTAAATTTCAAGGCATTGATTGTTTTATGCCTACAAGCTCATTAATAGCAATTATCGATCATTTTGTCACATATCAACACTATGTTAAAAAATAGTCAACTGTCATTTTTGGCGTTAGGTTACGTCATTTGAACTCTATTGTCAACTTATTAACATATTAAATCACGAGGTTGTCATCTCTAAAAATATATGGATATTTCCGCTAATACAATGGCGTATAAAATTGTAGAGTCATCTTTTTATTATCAATTTGCATATATTTCCTATTTTAAAAATTAATGACGCGGCTTTCGTGATATCTGACTGTAAGCATTATGGTAGTGGTTTTGATTGGGTATTATTACATTTAAAGTTTAGTATTTTCATTTTCTGGGTTTGGTAACAAAGCAAACCGCGGCGTTGTGTTCCGCCACTAACCACGCAATGTCTCAATTCGGGGGAAGGTGGGGAACGGAGTATCTTAACACAAGGTTCTCAGGTTTCCTCTGCCTACCCTGCTATATGCGGGATACAATGTGAAGTTAAAAAAAATATATATTTTCATATCCCCATATAGGTTTCTTTGACTACCCTCTTTTTTAACGTGAGGAAATCCGTCACGGATACCGACCCAATCGGGGACTCGGACGGATTATGTGGGACTTTGGACCAGCAGATATAGGCCATCCGTATACCCAATAAAACGATACTCCTCGACCTCCACTAGCCGAGACCCACGGGAACTGCCCCAATTTTCCATATTTTTTTTGACTAACCTGCTCTGTGGCAAGAAGTGTAAAGCTTTTAAAATACATATGATGAATTTAAGGAATAAAAAGTTACTGGCAAGTGCTGGTTTACTATATATGAATAATGAATGAACGATTGAATGGCACCTACAATTTTCATACTTTGCCTCACTTCTATCCGGTGTGACAGGTCTTTGAGTAATTGATTATAATTACTGTCGGTGTATTACATCGAAGTAAGCTTAGGAACATTTTCAACGTTAAAGATTAACTCAATTTTGTTGATTGATAGGTAGATGATTGATGAGTGCAATTTTTTTGTGTGTTAAATGTCATTAAATGATTTGAGAAAAAACTGATTATGTAAGTACTATTGTTAAAGTCAAAGTCAAAGTCAAATAATTTTATTCAAAATAAAAGTTACAAGCTTCATTTTTTGAACATCAAATAATTTACCACCGGTTCACTAAATTTAATGCCTCAGACCTGAGAAGAACCGGCACCAAGAAGCTCAGCAGGACTTATTTTTTTTTTTTTTTATATTCGACAATGGTTTACAATTTCTTTATTATTGGCAATGATACCTTTGAACAGACTGGAGCGAGCATTTCATTCCCAGGTGTGTTAGCTCATTTATAAAATCACTAATTAGGTAATAACCTTTAACACACAAGAAACGTCTTTTACAATTTTTTTAAATTGTGAAAAGAAATGGAAAGTTCTCCGGACGTTTTCTGAGATCCTATTGTTACTACTACTAGCAATTAATATATTAGTTGTAGTATATTTAATATTCATACGCATTGCTAATAAGAAAAATTAACATAAGAAAAGCTTTTCTTCAATATTATACTATATTTACTCAATATTTTAATTTATTGGAACAGTGTAAAGCTTAAAATTAATCAGAAAAAAATATACGTTATCTATATATAAATGCGGCTGAAGCAAAAACTTTGCACCCCTTTTACGAAATTACACGGACGGAGGAGCATGAAACTTGGCACATAGTTCATATAGAGGGTGCAGAATGTTAATATATTTTTAAATAATGCATAAAGGTATATTAAATTAACAAAATAAATGTTACACACACTAACGTGGTATGCCAATCACATGTTTATATAAAAGTGAGATATACATACATTGCTAAAGACGACGCGTTGTTAACGCGTGAATGGGAACACTAGTAATTATAAGCAAGAAGCGTAAATCTAAATCCTGCTACATTTAATTACGTTTTAAAATCCTGCCTATATATTTTAAAAAGCAAAATAATCTATTGTTCTCAGTATAATAATTTAATTATTAATTAATGGGTAACGTAGATATTTATCTCTTATATAATACCTGAGTCATTTATACTTCGTGACACATCTCTTAGCAACTAACCACTCTAGGTAAGCGTGTTAATTGGGGAAATTTGTATTAATAAATTCAATTTCTATAACAGTCTACTTGCAGTACCGGTTTTGTTACAGATATATTTTTAAAATTAATGCATTTTTTGTACATTACAGTTTAGAAAGATAAAACTCAGATGCGAAGACTAAAACATACTACTGTTCGAATATCATCATGAACTGATCAATATGCGAAGATACTTTAGTATATTTTTAATTTATTTTGACGTTTAAATATCAGTTGTCAAGTTTTCAAGTTTAAATTTCAATTTCATTTCAATAAAAATGGAAAAAGTTAACATATTATTTGCGAGGCATCGTGGCACAGTGGTGGCATTTGACTGTAAACGCACTAATAGGTTGTGGCTTCGATTGACGTTAGAGGAAATGATTTTATTTAAAAACAACTTCATTTTTACTCTGCTCTGAGTAAAAAGCAAGAGGCGTAGAGTTCCGCCTCTGTACACGCAGTGTCTCGATTTCGAACGCAAAAAGTGAAGACAGGTGTCTTGACACTGAGTTCTCCCTGACTACCTACTATAAAGCGTGAGAAGCTTCTTTTTATTTCTAAAAATAACCTACTATAAGTGAAGCTAAAAGCAAAACCTATTATCCTTGATAAAATCCTATGAGAAGATATAACCCAGAAATTATTTTATTTATTGTTATAAATCAATCGTATTTATCACTCGGTGGTCATGCTTCAACGCTACTGTTACTACACGACTGGTTAGCTGGGTCAGGTGTTATAATTATGGAAATTACCTGCTATGTATGTGAAACAGCAGCTATACAGTTGTCCACGGTGACTCATGTCTCACTCGGTCTACCTAAATTGAAAGCAGAGTTCTTGGTAAAAAACAATCACAATTCAGGAAGCTAAATTTGTTAGGTGGTGGAGGTTCGTCCTCCGACTGGCTCACGACCACTATCATGTCAAAGACGAAGACCGCCAAATATCTTATGATGTGTTCGGTTCGATGGCAATGTAAAGCCAGATTGCACTACACTTTCCCACCCATCCTTTCCCCAAAATGTGGTGGTTCTGATGAGAATCCTCTTGCATTGTCCCCCTTCCATCCAGTATCCTCTGGGTTGGCAACATCACAACATATCTGGTGTTAGCCCAGTGTCTATGGAAACGAAAGGTAACCACTTACCATCAGGTGTCCTTCTGCTCGTTTGCCGTCCGTTATCAATAAAAAAAAAAAAAGAAAAACGTGATCTTCATTGTGAAATATTTTAAAAAATTATAAAAGAAAAAAAGACTGTTAGTAATATTTTTGATATTCTAAGTGCTAATCACACACTTAGAAATAAATATAAATATTTTTAGGAAAAGTATAAAAAATTGATATTTCCCAAATTATGTAATTTAAAATAAAAATAGCATTCTCTTGCTAAACGAAATTATAATAATCTTTAAAACAGCAATTTGTAATAGTCTATAGAGATGTAAACAAAAAAAATGCAACAAGCGAATAAATATTTTATCGTAGCTGAATTGAACCTATGACTTAGTGCTAAGAGCGCTCGGACGATTTCTTAGAGACGCGAGTTCGAGAGAGAGAGAGAGAGAGTTGCCCTACTTTTATATAGCTTTTCTAGAAAATATTATATTTTAATAATTGGATAATAATTGTTTTAATTGTTTTAAATCAGTTTGTTTTGAACATTATACCAAAATAGTATTTCCTCATTTTATATTTTTTATCAAATGCTTATGTAAACGTAAAGGTCTTAGATTGTTAACGTTATCGACATAACATTCGCAATTAGATCGATTAAAAACCAAGCCTTAATACATTCTTCATGCATAGGTAATAATTCTATGCAGGTGATATCATATATGTATGAAATAAAACTTACTTTTGCTTACGTAATTGCAATTTATTCCAAATCCCGAATTGAATATATATTTTTATCTATATATAAAACGCTTGCGGCACTGAGTGACTGACAGATGACATACAGAGGCAGAAACTGTTGGCCATAATAGGCTAAAATTTGGCATGTAGGCTCCTTGGGGAGGATTAAGGATAGAGGAGCATTAATATTAAGTTTTGCCTATTCCCACCCATCCTTTCCAAAGAATGTTGTGGTTCCGATGGCAGACTGCCGTGGCCCTCACATTGCCATCTCCCCCTTCCATTTATACACTCTAGGCTGGCAACATATTTAGATAGATAGATAAACTCTTTACAACATTAAAGAAATTTACATTTTACATGGATATCAACAACAGAAAAAAAAGAACCACAAACAATAAAAAATAACATGTACGAAAAGACTACTTCGAAAGGAGGTAGTATGCAAAGGCGACATTATCACTACAAGTGATCTCTTCCAGGTAACCTTTGACATGACATTCAACATAGAGGCATATATAATATACCCTACAGGACATCAGGGTAGGGCATAAAATATAAAAGCGAATACAAAAGAAAGCATTTACTCCTTTCATGTTGTAGATGTCTATGGGCGAAGGTTACCACTTACCATCAGGTGATTCTGTTCGTTTGCCGTCTATAATGAATAAAAAAATACAGGATTTCTTAAAAATTCATATATTGTTGTATGATGTAACAGTGTATAATATTTGTACCACGCTTGAATCAATGAAGCGTCATCTTGGAATTTTATCACCAAACAATGTCCGCTAGTAATTAATAAAAGTTGTCACCGCTGAGCAAATTCAAACATAACTGACATACATCCAGTTTTATATATACATATATAAAGAAGTAATACATAATGTATTGTAAAAAACCGTGAAACTAGGTTATATGATGACTAACTATAATATAGCTTTTTCATTTAACCATTTTTAGACATAGATAAAGTTAAATATATGACGTCTCTGTAAGATAGAAAAAATACTCGTTTTACTAAATATAAAACAGTAAAACGA
This sequence comes from Philaethria dido, assembly GCA_033558755.1. NCBI lineage: Eukaryota > Metazoa > Arthropoda > Insecta > Lepidoptera > Nymphalidae > Philaethria > Philaethria dido. The sequence goes on from JAKGSA010002551.1 coordinate 9,568, forward strand.
ATGAAGAAGAGCTAGCTATCATACAAAGCGCGGCGTTAAGTTCCGCCACTTAGCAAGCAATGCCTCGATTCGACGGTAAATTGGGAACGGAAATCTTAGAGAACGGAGTGTCTTAACGCTAGGTTCTCAGGTTCCCTATATCTACGCTCAAATCAGGTCCCCTATATATACATATTTAAAAAATTAATTGACAAAATAATTTTGGCCTATTTAACTGGCTACCGTTTGTATGTCAAAAACTCACTATGTTCATAAAAAAACAAAAAGAATTTATTAATACACAATTTAAATTTAGATTTCGAGTTCTTTTTGTATACAGTTTAATTACAGATACTGCAGTTTTACATAACTCGTTTAGTACCAGATTGCGTACATCATAAATATTAAGCGATTAACAACACTTTTAATAATTGATAAACCTGTATAGCGAACATTTTTTCGTTCTTAAAAAACTTTGACAGATTACTCTATATATATATTTCTTGTTTTCTGATTCATGCTTCTTCTCACATAGCAGCAGCAGCAGCAGCAGAAAATAATATCACGACATTACATTTGTCCTGAATTTGAGACATTACACGTTGAGTGGCGGTACTTAACAAGGCGCTTTTTTTACCAGAGCGAGAAAGTTAAAAAAAATCATATAATCGTGCCCTGGAGAGGGAATCGAACTCACAACCCATTGCGTTTACAATTATATACTGTCCCACTACGATACGATGTCCTGATGACCTCTATACAGTATTTTTTATATTATATCTATATATTATCAATGTATATTTACGCAATTTAATAAAATCGATTTACATTTATGCCCATTTAAAAAGAATTGCTTAATTGAAATATAATTTAATACTAAAAATGAAAGTATAAATTGCAACTTATTTCAATTAGCATTTTATCAAACATACTGGTATATAAACAAACCTAGATGAATAAGCTTAGCAAATTTACTTTTTTTTCACTGATAATTAATATATATAAATTCTGTAAAAAAAATATCACCCGAACAGTCAAAGTTAGTCAAAATCAGAAACAACATATTTTTAATCAAATAGCTACACAAGACACTGCTGAATTTTCAATTCTTAGGCGTAGAAAGCTGAAATTTGTCAGTATATTCTTTCTGGAGAAAAGAAAATCATACGTTAAAAGGAGATAAGGAGACTTTACTTTGCAATCTATGAAAAGATGTAAAAAATTAACAAAGGTTTAGCACTGCGTTTTCGGCAGGTTTCCTCTTCAGTGGAAACCTACCGAAAACGCAGTACTACCTCACTAAGTGAGTAAATAGAAGATCAGAGTGTTATGCCACTACCTCCCTCTTCCTCCAAAATTACCAAATAATTAAAAAAAATGAAATTGTCAAAGCTTCGTTCAATAATTACAAATCTATGAAACAATTGTAATCTTGTGCGGCGACGCACTGCCACACTGCCTACAGCAGACCCTGACCTAGAAAAGTTACGTCATGCGAGACTGGACGTTAAGCCTACACACGGTTATCGGATATAACCAAATCGACTAACGTAACTGTCGCACCGTTTATTTGAATATAATATTTTTGTATAGGAAATTGGTTGGATAATATATATATATATAAATACGTGAAGCAAAAACTTTGGATCCCTTTTTCAAAATGACGCGGACGGGGGAAGATGAAACTTGGCACACTTATACTTTATATAACGGAGGAGTTTGGAATGATAATATCTTTTTAAATTAATGTATAAAAAGTATTACGAAGAACTCAAAATCAAGGAAATTAATAAAATAAATGTTACAGACACTACCATGGTTTGACACCCATGCTTTATATAAAGTGACATATACATTGATAAAGATAACGCGTTATTAACACGTCAACAGGGATACTAGTAAGATATAAAATGACCAATACATAAACTTACTATTTAAGGGAATCATTATAGAAAAGATAAAGCACGACGTTAATTTCCGCCACTTAATATACAATGTTTCGAATTCAGGCTAAAAGCGCCAAAGTATCGTGACACTAGTTTCTCCCTGACTACCAAACTATGCGGAATAAAGCGTGAAGCTGAACAAAAATGATTGTTAAAAGGAGATCATTATTGATCTTAAATAGGATACATAAAGTAAACTAGATATTATTGCCAAATTACACAAAATCTTTACAAATTATATTCTGTATGTTATTCTAATATATATATTACGGTATTACTACATTATTGTATTTTCTTATTCATTTTAGCTTAGTAGTTTTTACTTGTAAGAGAAACAATCCATCCATCCTCATAAACTTTGCCATTTATTATATTAAAAATAGTTATTTAACAAAAAATTTTGAGTTGTATGATATATGTATATATATATATATAATGATTATATATATATATATATATATATATATATATATATAAATTATAAGTTTTATTAGTACCAATAATACGCCTATTATGTAATAATATTGAGTCTTAAAGATATTTAAATGATGGTACACTACCTTGAAATAACACTGACATTCAATGCAACGAGTATTATTACTTTGTATATTCTGTAGAGAAAATCTTGAAATTTATGAAAAGTTACAATTATAGGTATTCAAGCTGCATCACGCACATATCAGGGTAGGCAGAGGGAACCAGAGAACCTAGTGTTGAGACACGCTGTTCTCTTAAAATCTTGAATGTTATATATATATTTCTTTTGTTTTCTTTTTAACTCCACGCTGTAACCCGCATATAGTAGGGTAGATAGAGGGAATTGAGGCATTTCGTGCTGAGTGGCGGAACTCAACGCCGCGCTTTGCCTTGGAACCAAACCCAAGAAATGAAAAATTCTATTTCCTGGAGTGGGAATCGAACCCACAACCTGTCGCGTTTACAGTCGCACGCTTGTTCCTTTGCGCTACGACAGGCGTTAAATCTGGTATATTTTTTATATTAAGTTCTTATATCTATATTATAGGTATCTTTATCGCTTTTCTCTTCCTCCACTTTCCGTCCTAATTCAGACATTGCCTGTTGACTGACGGAACTCAACGCCGCGCTTTGTCTTACTAATGTGGAGAAATGAACATAATATTTTAATATAATCATTTCTTCGAGAAGAATCTAACCTACACTAGAGTTAACACTCAGACGCTGTCCCACTTGGCTGCAATGGCCTTTAATATAAGTATGACTTAAATAATTGGCATAAATATAAACATTTAAAATTAATAACGTTTAAATATATGAATAAACTATAAATTCTTTAAATTAAATAATAATATGGTATACAAATTCTTAGCGTAACCTTTGCGGTAGCTGATTATTATCGACGTTTACCTGTAACCACATTTAGTAATCGTTAATAACAAAGTGTCAAATCGAAACCATCATGGCGTAGTGGTAATAGTAGTACTGTTTGAGTCACTAGTTACCATTTTTTTTTTTTTTTTTTATGGATACCGGATGGCAAACGAGCAGAAGGACCGCCTGATGGTAAGTGGTTACCTTCGCCCATGAACATCTACAACACAAGAGATGTACTAGATGCGTTGCCAACCTAGAGGATACAGATGGAAAGGGAGGATAATGTAGTAGTCCGCTATCGGAACCACCACATTTTGGGGAAAGGATGAGTGGGAAAGGGGAAAAACCTAGCTTACATGCCATCGAACCGGAACACATCATAAGATATTTGGCGGTTCGTCTTTGACATGATAGTGGTCGCGAGCCAGACGGAGGACGAACCTCCTACCACCAAACGAAACTATACATACGACGGTTACGTGTTCAATCCTAATACTCAGGGAATGTTATTTATTATAGTCGCTTCGCGGCGTTGAGTTTCGCCACTCAATACGTAATGAACGGAAGTGGAAAATAACCTAGTACTATATATAAACAATTAAATCGATTTGAACATCAAAAAATTCTTAAAAAAACCCATTTCTGTATTTTTAATTGAACTCTTCTATTTTTTTTGGTTTTTACAGTCGTGAATTATTAATCATTGAACGTGTTTCAAATTATAAAAACACAATTTTGCTATACTTTTCTATTCTCACTCGATATTAATATATTAATATATTATTGTATTTAAAAAAATATTAATATATTATTGTATTTAAAAAAATAACTACAATATTACAGAGTAAAATACTCTCTATGCAGAGTAATATATTGTATATACAATTGTATAAGGGGTTAGATATATAATAAATACCGTAGTTGTATTTTTACTAATGTGTATGTATTTTTTTTTTTTTTTTTTTTTTTTTTTTTTATGGATAATGTAATATGGATACAATGTAAATTCATCTAACACTAAAGTATTCTGATCAAGTAAGCTTTCACTTCATTTGGTACAATTATAATGAAATGATCTCTTGGTGAGTTTTTATTATAAACATCAACTTATACCTAAAGTTAAGAAAAATCTGAATGAGATATTTAAATTATATATTATTTTCTAATTTGACACTTTTATCCGAGTAGAAGGTAGGACAAACCTAGTGTCAAGACATTCCGTTGTCTATTTTACGCATGAAGTTGGGACATTGTGTGCTCAATAGTAAAACTCAACGCAGTACTTTTCTTACACGAGCGTAGAAATAAAAATAATTCATATATAGTTATTTACTTTAGTAGGATTCGAACGAACTACCAATTACTTTTATAACCAAGCACTGTCCCACTGCGCCATGATAGCCTCGTGTGCTTAAATTATATCTCTATTGGAAACCGATATCGATATACCAAGGTAGGTAGATTAAGATGTTGTCAGTATAATATATGTATACGTTTATTAGGTATCAACGAGCCATTATATGTATACCATATATGCTTATAACATAAAAAGCTAAAAAAGGTATAACATAGAAATGATTAAAGAATTCATTAATGACGGATGATGTTAAATGTGATTGTTAATTTTTAAATCACATATATGTATATATTATCTACTATCTATGTACTATCTGTTGCTTGCGGCTTTGCTCGTGTTGTCAATGGCAGTCCATACTACATCCTATAGTATATAGTGCGCATATGCGTTAACATGAAGGCTTTAAAGTAGCTAGATTTTCAAATTTAATTTGTCTGCAAAAATGTTTTTATAATGATTTTTATAAATCTATGTCCTTTTTAATACCTATAAGAACATTTATGTGTACGAAGTTCATGATAATCAGTTGAGTAATTTTGGCGTGAAAGCGTAACAAGTAAACTTATATTCATACTGATAATATATATTTTTTTTTTTTTTTCTTTTTTTTTTTTTTTTTTATGGATAACGGATGGCAAACGAGCAGAAGGACCACCTGATGGTAAGTGGATACCTTCGCCCATGAACATCTACAACACCAGAGATGTTGTAGATGCGTTGCCAACCTAGAGGATACAGATGGAAGAGGAGGACAATGTAGTATTCCGTTCTCGGAACCACCACATTTTGGGGAAAGGATGGGTGGTAATGGGAAAACCTGGTACTATAATATTAAGAAGAGACTAATATATTCTCATTTATGTCATCAGTATTTATGGCACTAGTTTATGACAAATAAAGAATAAAATGACCATTATTAAAACATATGACTAAGTTAAATTTATGTTTATATATGTGAATTTTAAAATATACCTATTAGCCACTGATTTAATAAGAAAATTGTGATATCATCCACATGTTGCACTTTGCCCGAACAAATCGAAGAAATAAACAACTACTAATATAAATACAAAAGTAAGGATGTATGGATATATTTAATCTTTCACGCAAAAAAAAAAAACAGATCTAGATAAGTCTAGATAAGTCAATCTATAAAGATTTTGTGTAATTTGCCTCTAAGTTAGGTATAATTTAAAAAAAATTTAACAATTTTTTTTTATCTTCACGCTGTATCCCGCATATAGCGAGGTAGGCAGAGGGAACCTGAAAACCTAGTGTTAAGACACTCCGTTCTCTTACCACAATTCTGTTCCCCACTTTCTGCCGAATGGAGACATTCCGTGCTGAGTGGCGGAACTCAACGCCGCGCTTTGCCTTGTTACCAAACCCAGGAAATGAAAATACTAACATTTCCTGGAGTGGGAATCGAAACCACAACCTGTCGCGTTTACAGTCGCACGCTTGTGCCTCTGCGCCACGACAGGCGTTTTTAACTTTTTAAATATAATTATAACCCCACTACTATTCATACATCAGCTAATTGCACCACATTATAATTTTTTTGTTAACTCTTCTTAGTAAATTAACAATTTTTTTTTAACTTGACAATATGCAAATATTACATCAACATGTATAACTAATTCGTTGTCGATCTAAATCACTCCCCAACGAAAGCACGTGCTTTGAATAATATCTAAAATATTTTTTGCATTTTTCCGTGAATTTATCGTCTTACAATTTTGCTCATGTTACTATTTCGAAACGGTTCGACAATTATACGCTTTTAGAAACACGCCTCATGTATCTTTTTGAATGTAAATGGCTTTATTTATGTTTAATAGTACCGAGTAAAATTACGTAAACGTTTTAAGTACAATATCTTCCACGTATCTTG
>JAKGSA010002552.1:0-16089 GCA_033558755.1 Philaethria dido
GGCCGAACCTCGGCTTGCGAACACTGCTTGCAGTGGGGGACTTTGCGTTAAAACTTGCGAGTGCCTTTTGTTTCTTTTTTTTATTTATTATTTGTTACATTTGCAGTATACTTAAATGTAACTACTTCAGTATGTTATTGTTTATTTGTTCCCTTATTACTAAACAACTTTTATTCATTGATTGGTAATCTTACCTTATTGAATACGACGCCCACCAGAGGGCCAAGTTAAACAAAAACATACATATCAATTCATATAACATAAATAACTGTTTTTAATTTTATGGTTTATCTATTACATGATAACTTGTATTGATTTCAACCTTCATATTTATCTTAAATTATTTATTTTTATATTAATTCAAAATGTTGATTGACCTTAAAAAGATTTTTAGTATTTTTTACTGAAATATTATATGCTTAGTTTAATCATTCTTAAGTTACTTGCAAAATAAAAGAGAATAATTGTATTTTTTTTTAAAATAATGACCAATTCGAAATAAAAGATATGAGATCAAGTGTTATTTGAAAAAAATGATTGTTTATTAATAAGTATATTTCATTACCACGTTTAGTTAAAGATAGTTCAGTTGAATTCTTTTCAATCTATCATTCAGTTCGCAATATGCAAAACGGAATAATGTCCACATTCTTTGTTTCCTCAGTTAGATGCTTGAGATGATAAAGAAATAAAAAAATAAGATATACTTCTATTGATAGCAAACAAATTTAAATGTTTTTGAACATTGTTTGAAAAAAAAGTGTAAATTTTGATATATAAAAATCATTACAAATAATAGGTAATAAAAATATATTTAATTAAATTATCTAGATATATTAATTTTTGATAATATTTCCAAAATAAAAAAAATAACTGTAAAACGACAAGATTCCGTGAAACGGATGCTGAATCACATCTCGCCTTGCGGAAAGCAGCATTGACACATGAAATAAGCGAGGCAAAATAAATCAGTTGACATTCGTACAACGCAATGGAAGGTACTATATCACCCGACGATTTGCATTTATAGTGATAATTTTGTGTTAGACACGCGTATTCAAATACCCACAATGAGAGACACAAGTAAGAATTAATAAATTATGTTTATAACTGTGATAATCCTATCCCTCACATGGCATTTAACATAGCTTTCACTTAAACCACATTTAGAATCTCTACCAGGTTTTTATTTGGAAAGTAGTTCGTATTTATATATTAAAATGGAAAATAAAGAAAAGGTTAAAAACTAGCGCAGCAAGAAATAAGATCTGTTGAAGAACAAGGCAAGAAGAGGTAGGAAAGAGCCGTTTTTGGGTGTTCGGATATGAGTTCTCTGTGTTGGAACCTGGCTTTAGTACCGCTTGATCAATCACTGTGGTTACGTTAAAGGATTTTCAGGAGATTCTGGCAAAATACCGCATCAGAGGAACTGAAACAGGTAACTCTTATATTATTATAAATAAATACTTCAATTTATTATTTTTCACTTAGAGGATTATTGAATTATTTACTGTGCGATAAAGTATATTTATCACATAAACAATTTTCATCTATGAAATTTAATATATTGTTTATAATTTCTGTAAATTTGCTCACTAACGTCAAGAAACGCGTGAAAATATTTCGTCTGATGCAACAAATGAGCGGCCTTCTGCACCTTGCGGTACTTGATACGCCTTTTAAGATTTAGATCTTTAATTTTCGTTTTCAAAATTTTTGAAATAAAATTATTTAAAATAATTATTAAATTAATATTTATAGTGTAAACCATTATATATGACAACTTTTATGTAAAAATAATAAAGCGCCGCGTGTATTTTGAAAACAAGGTCAACTGATGGCGTGATTTATACTGACATATATGACATATTTTTCATTATTTCATTTAAATAAATATATATCATATTTAAATAAAATTATCATAATATATTATTTTCCTTCTATTAATTATTATATTTTATTAAAGAAGTTTCAATATACTCAGTAAAGTTTAAATTATATAAGCAATATTTACTTTTATGCAATATCACTTTATTATATAATCACAAATTTACTTAATAAATGCATTGAATTGGAATATATTATTATACAATAGAGAAACCTACGTAATAAAATTATTCAAGAAATTTATGATAAAATAATTAGCAAAGTTCTTGTTTTATGTTATCTATTTATTTGATACATTAGAAGATTTATAATTACAATCACGATGCAGTGCGGTAGCTGTTCATACATACTATAGTTGCGGGTTTGATCCTCACTTGATACAATAATTATTTTCATATATATAATGTAATTATTATTTTTAGTTCCTAATAAAAATCACTGTATTAGGTTTTGCTACTTAAAATATTATTTTACAAATTACCAGAAAGCAGAATGGGTTGTCTGTTTACATCACTATACGCAAAGGATGGGTTAATTGAAATAAATGATCAAAAGAACCTCTCTAATATTACTATTTAACACAAAATTGTAGAACTTAACATATTAGTGGGAGAATATAAAATGAAATTATTGATCCAGCCACAATTTGCTCGCCCCTGATCTAACAGAACTAGATAATAATTTAGATCAACACTCAGTATCTAATATAAAGGACAATATTAAAGTAAATAGCAACATTGTTGACATTCAACATGCATTAAATGATAAAAAATACATTAGAATACAAATATTTTATATTTACAAAGGCTTTTTATATTTTGAGTATAGTATTCATTTGTCATTCAAAGATATGAGCCGTTGATTTTGAAAGTGAGACTGTTTTATATCATTCAAAGATATGAGCCGTTGATTTTGAAAGTGAGACTCCATTTTATAAAAAAAATTAATTAAAGCTAAATCTTATTACAAATTAACATAATTTTATGTTTTAAATCAAAAAAAAAGCAATAACATAAAATGGAGTTGTCTCATTTTCAAAATCAACGGCTCATATTTAGTTTAAAATATTGCAGCTTCAATTGAAAAATATCACAAATCGAAGAAAAGTTAAAAATATTTTTATTGTAAGAATACAACTGTAATCCTTTATATTTTTATAGTTAAAAAAAGATACCCGTTGATGTTGAATTTTAAGAAACATAAGTAATGGAAAATTTTCTTTAAAGTTGAATTCAAGCATTTTTAGTTAACTTGCAATTTCAAAAAAAGTTAATTTTTGGTATATCACCTGTCGTGGCGCAGAGGCACAAGCGTGCGACTGTAAACGCGACAGGTTGTGGGTTTGATTCCCATTCCAGGAAATGTAATAGTTTAGTATTTTCATTTCTTGAGTTTGGTAACAAGGCAAAGCGCGGCATAGAGTTCCGCCACTCAGCACGCAATGCCTCAATTCGGTGGAAAGTGGGGAACGGACTGTCTTAACACTAGGTTCCCTCTGCCTACCCTGCTATATGTGGGGTACAGTGTAGAGCTATGTATGTATGAAAGTAATTTTAGTTAGTTGTACTTTTGTATTGCCTCTAATGCTGATTCAATGAAAAATATAAAGCTATGTATGTATGTATGTAATTTACTTAATACTTTTGTAATATTAGGAGATTGTTCAACCCAATATTGAATTTCTCTGTTCTGGTAAGTCAGCGCGGAGTTAAATTCCGCCACCGGACGGAAAGTGGAGAACAGATTGTCTCGGCACTCTTCCTCTAACTACCGTGCTATGCGGGATAAAGCAAAAATTTGAAAAGCAGGGGAAATCAAAATGTTACATACATACATAGCTTCACGCTGTATGCCGCATATATCAGGGTAGGCAGAGGGAAATTGTTAAGACACTCCGTTCCCCACTTTCCGCCGAATTGAGGCATTGTGTGCTGAGTGGCGGAACTCACCACCGTGCTTTGCCTTGTTACCAAACCCAGGAAAATGAAAAGTTTCATTTTCTGGAGTGGAAATCGAACCCACAACCTGTCGCGTTTACGTCGCACGTTTGTGCGCTACTTTAGGCGTTGAAAATTGTTACTGACACATATTTCAATTCAATTAATCGCAATAAAAAAATTAAACTTATAATAATAATAAATGATAATGTGACATACTTTAATAATTACCTTTCCTTTTAATTGAGTGAAAAATTATTTACGATGAATAAGAAATAGTAATGATTAATTTTGTGATATGTAAAATCCCTTATTAAGTCATATATTTTACATTTTTTCCTAAGTGCGTGTTTGATTAACACTTTAAAAGTATCAAAAAATCATAACTTAAAGATAATGGTCTTTTTAACTTCACGCTGTATCCCGCATATAGCAGGGTAGGCGGAAGGAACCTGAGAACCTAGTGTTAAGACACTCCGTTCCCTATTTTCTGCCAAATAAAGCATGCGTGCTGAGTGGCGGAACTCAACGCCGCGCTTTGCCTTGTCACCAAACCCAGAGAATAAGAATACTACATTTCCTGGAATGGAAATCGAACCCACAATCTGTCGCGCTTAAAGTCGCGCGCTTGTGCCTCTGCGCTACGACAGGGGTTATGTGGGGAACGGAATTGTTAAAAGAGAACGGAGTGTCTTAACACTAACTCTGGTTCCCTCTGCCTACCCTGCTATATGTGGGATACAAAAGAACATAAAAATAATACTTTAAATGAACAAATATTATCATATTAAAGATTGTTTTATAAACTTATTTATGCTTACATTATACTCACTATAGTCAAAACATTGTAATCAAACAAAAATATTTTTGTACTCGCGTATATAGCTGTGAAAGTGCAATATTTTTTGTGGGGTACTGTATAAAGATAACTGCTAATGAATAGTGATAAGACACTGCTCATTTCTACACTACATTTTTTTAATGTGTTCTCTGTATCGGATACATGGCCTGTAATTCAGTTGCCATTTTTCTAGATTATTATTTTTTTCTTTTCTAATTAACTATGCTTATACCCCCAAGATATAATGGAAGAGGTCGCTCTGAGTAACGCCTGTCGTGGCGAAGAGGCATGGCGTGCGACTGTAAAGTTGACAGGTTGTGGTTCGATGTCCACTGAAGGAAATGTGTAGTACTCTCATTTTCTGGGTTTGGTTACAAGGCAAAAGGTGGCAGTTGAGTTCCGGCCACCAACAATGCAATGCCCTCAATCTGGCGGAAAGTGGGGAACGGATTTTGTTGAAAGAGAACGGAGTGTCTTTAACACTAGGTTCCTCAGGTTCCCTGCCTACCCTGCTATATGCGGGATGGCACAGCGTGAAGTTAAAATAAATAAATAAACATCTAGGTGTAGGTATGAAATTCAAGAAAAGTTACAAGCACCATTCTTTTTCGCGTTACGAAACATGACGTACTAGAACGGAACTCAGTGCCGCACTTTGTAACTACTAACTAAATTTTTTTGAAAATATATATATGTTTTAAATATACGCTACATAATAAATTTTCATCTGAATGCGTTGGCTTGAAATCATAAACGATCGCGTTCTTTTTAGATGTAACTTGTACTGTAACCTTGAACTGCCAGTTACTAATATATGATGAAAAACAAAACATACATAACATATATAAGTTTTAGTTTCACTTTTATTCCCTCATGTAACACGGTAGGCAGAGAGAACCTAGAGTTAAGACACTCCTTCCTCCGGACAAGTTTCACCCATTGCGTGCTGAGTGGCCGAATTAAAACACCACGCTTTGTTGCTAAGTCATTTAAATATCCCAAGTAGGGATCGAACCCGTGTCCATCGCGCCTAAAGTCAGATTACATCTCATTGAATCAGCTCTGATAACATATTGCACCATTTATAATAACCCTAAATATTTTGGTGGCTATCATAACGCAATCAGACAGTATCTGACTATAAACACCAATCGGTTAGCTGGTCGAACCCACAACCCACCTGCCAGGGGTTCGATCCCACTTGGGGAAATCTTTATAATTAAATTATTTTCACTTTCCCGCTAAGATAAAGCGCGGTTTTGAGTTCCACCACTTAACAATGGGTATCTCGAATTGATGGAATGATGGAAATTAAATTTCTAATGTAGAGATTAGAGTAGAGTAGTATAACCATCAGTATATTTTATATCTTCTGAAAATGAAATAACATAGCGATTCTCTCTCAATATTTTATGTAAATCATTGTTTACATGATTAGTTGTACTCTTTCCGTTGAACTGTTAAATCATTTATACGATAAGCGTGGAGACAACAATAAAAACAATATCGGCTTATATTGTTGATAAATAGGCTAATTTCTTGATTAGTATGAATATCTGTAATTATAATTTGAGATGATAATCTATGTACTAATATTTTAGTAGACTAATTTTGGCGCCCGACTTTATTTCTGATAGAAAAATCTTGATTTTTTTTAACTTCACGCTGTAACCCGTATATAGCAGGGTAGGCAGAGGGAACCGGAGAACCTAGTGTTAAGACACTCCATTCTCTTTCAACAATTCCGTTCCCCACTTTCCGCCGAATTGAGGCATTGCGTTGAGTGGTGGAACTCAACGCCGCGCTTTTAAATAGAACGTAAAAAGGACGTATAAAGAAAGTATTTTTTTTTAATTTTACGTTCGTAGGTAGGTAGTTACAGTTACAGCGTTTATAGATCAAATATTATACGTCAAACATTACATATATTTTATTTTTATCGCTTTTCATTAGAAAATTACATTTATTACATTTATTACAATGTTACTTAAAAAAAATGGAGAGTGGAATATTATATCACTATGTAGAAAAAAAGTACTCTTAGCACGTGTTTAACACCTGTAGACATAAATAGACTATCTAAACAACAATACAAGTATGTAGTAGATATTGATATTATGTAACGTATGATTTGACGTTGTTTGTTTTGGTTACAACACGTTATCATTGCGTGGTAGTTTTACTATCTATTTGTATATGAATTATTTGAATACATGTATAATCAGTAGTTAACTTAGTTAACGAAGCTAAGTGATTACGAAGGTTATAGGTTCATAACCCGCTCCGGTTAAAATTAAATGCTTATTGCTGTTTCACGCTTTTCCGCTTAGCAAGGTAGTTAGGAAGAAGTGGGAATCGAACATACAATCAATGGCATTTATCAGACGCTTTCCCACTGCGCCACGATGGCCATTACCGAAACTAATTTTTATATTATTAAAATGTATTATTTAGTTTGAAATTTCTTATATTTAGCTATATTTATTATATTCTATCTATAAGAGGAAATAACAACATTTAATAAATCAGTGTTTTGACACTTATTTTAGAGATAAAAAGCAAAATTCCAATAAAACTTTCTTTACATATAAATAAAGAAAATAGATAAAGAAAAAAATGCTTACTGTAATCAATAATCTGCACATAGTAATAAACAAGAAAACTGATAATTTTTATGTTATGTCTGGTTTTACATGTATCTGATAAAAAAATGTATTTGTTTCAGCCCGGTCGTGTTGCTACTCTTGTTGAAGATAAGGAGGTGAGAATTATTATTTATATTACATACATACATACTTCACGCTGTATCTCGCATATATCTCGCTCGGGTAGGCAGAGGGAACCTAGTGTTAAGACACTCCGTTCCCCACTTTCCGCCGAGTTGAGTTGAGTGGCGGAGCTCAACGCCGCGTTTTGTGGCAATAGCGGTGAAATGAAAATAATTTAAACATTCCGATTTACGAGTGAGGGTCAAAGCCTGAACCACTCGTGATTACAATCCGACGATGTTTTAAAAAAATGTTTTTTTATTTGGCTTCAATAAAAAACATTTTTTTAAAACATCGTAGAGGGAACCTGAGAACATAGTATTAAGACACTCCGTTCCCCACTTTCCGCCGAGTTGCAACGCAGTGCTTTGCCTAGTTACCAAACCTAGGAAATTAAACTTTTCTTGGTGTGGGAATCGAACCCGCATCCTGTCGCGTTTACAGTCGCACACTTGTGCCTCTGCGCCATGACAGGCGTCGTCGTTATTAATATTAAATTACATTTTCAAATTTGAATCATTGTACATTTTTTAAGTTACTTGAAACTAAAACTGCTGATCAAATGATACATATATTGTTTCAATGTATTGAAATATAAGGTTATTGAACTTATATATTATATTTACAATAGAACGAAATAGTCGAGTTTTGAAATCATGATAATATTGACATACTTGACGTATTTATCATTAAACTAGACTACGTCTGTAACAAAGTCACTGTACGAGTACCTTAAACTGTTTATCTTTTTTATTTGAGACATATATTTTTGTCATGCGTTTTTTTGTAAGGAAAGTAAGGATTTCCGCGTAAAAAGTCTCCATCCTCAATTTTTTTGTGACTTGCGATACTTAACGTCGGTATTTATCAAAAAAGGAAATCAAAATGTCTTAAAAATTGACATTACCCCGCCATAAAGTCGAATCTACAACTAAATAGTCAGCATTTTTCGACTAAGTTATAAACAACTATAGTAATGAAATTACAAATTATTTTTTATACCGGATATGTTTATTACTTTTTATGCCGGAACTGAACCCTTCAGTGATTCGTCTTTTTACGCTAATTAACAGATTCGTTTGAGATACTATGAAGGCCTTTGTAGGAAACTAAAAAAAGGAGCTTCATACTTTTTATCGTACAGGTTTTATCGTACACCAGGATCTCTCCGACTACCCAGTCAGAGACATACTAGTGTCAAGACACTCCGGTCACGGTTGAAAAAAATTACCACGTCATTAATTAGCTACTATCTATACTTTTTGACGCCTGCCACGGCGAGGCATAAGCGTGCGACTGTAAACGCGACAAGTTGGGGTTCTATTCCCACTCCAAAAATGAAAATGTATTTTCATTTCTTCACTCTGGTAGCAAGGCAAAGCGCGGCGTTGAGTTCTGCCACCCAGCACGCAGTGCCTCAATTCGGCGGAAAGTGGGGAACGGAAATGTTAAAAGAGAACGGAGAGTCTTAACACTAGGTTCTCTGATTCCCTCTGCCTACTCTGCTTTATGCGGAATACAGCGTGAAGCTAAAAAAAGCTTTTCTTAGTGCTCAATTTGAAATGCAATTAGAAATTCTAATTAGGTAAATAACAGAGTAACATCTCTATTCCCTCTGTCCCTATATAGCGGAGAAAGTTCTCTCTCTCTTTAATATATATATTTACCAAGTCATCGCCTGCAACTTAATTAATATGGACCTTGTGATCTTTGATACAATTTCGGTTTCTTCCTACCCATTATCTCGACCTTAAAACCAAGAAACCCGGGTTTTTCTGTACCCATTCGCGTAGGAATTTCGGGAAATCCTCTCATTAAAGTTCCCCTGTACTTTCCAAATAACCTGAAAATATGCCAAATTTCGTTCTTCTTCCTACGCCAAGTAGTTTTAATGTATGCTTTATATAAATGATAAAATACAATTTATTATTTAATTTATGTTACTTAAATACAATTTATAATAGATTTTGTTTAACATAACAATGATCTCATGAAAAAGCATCTTAACGCTTTTTCCTCATAGCATGCTAGTCAAAGAGAACCTAGTGTCATGACACTCCGTTCTCTATTTTCCGCCAGAATTCGAGACGCGTGTCTCATCATCACATGGTGAAACCCAACCCATATATTGCGTGCTGAGTGGTGAAACAACCCTGAATCTCAATACTGAAAAAATTTAAAAAAAATAAAAATTAACTGCTTTAACATTTTTTTTCTAAACTACGTAGTTTCTTCTTCACGGCGATTTAATTTTTTTAATGCAATAATGTTATGTTTTAGTTCTTTGCGCCGCACTTGACAATTCATTTGCATAAACAACAATCAATTTTCGGATAAAATATTTTTGTTATTTTCAATTTTATTATAACACGTTCAAAGATATGTATGTATACGGTTTTTCCTCAAGTGTAGATAAATATACAGTGTTTACAAGTCTTATCTTAGTAAATAAATTGGCAACAGAATGGAAGCATTGTTCTGAATTTTTATACAATTTCACTTATCGAAGAAAACAAATTTACTTTTCGTGAATATATTATTCAAATATTTATACTAAGTCGTAAATACTTGTACAAATAAATATTAAATATTGTATAAAAATATTGCTTATTGTATAAAAATTATGCTTCGTTCGCAATGTAATTAAAAGGGCTATACAGTTATTTGTCCTCTATTTTTTTAATATATATTCTATGTTACTTATAAAATATTAATTCAAACAAAACATCAATAATTTAATAATTAAATAAATAAGATAACAATGAACTCATATTTGCACAGTGGGATGGCATCGCACAATCCCACCAACCACCCATGGTTCTACTCGCCGCACCGCACGGAGACCGCACGGTACTTGCGTTAGTTATTCTGAACTTTTGCTCTTTCCCGTTGCGGTTCTTGACTCCTACAAATCTGTATCCTGTCCCATTTTGTCAACTCTCCCCTTTCTGGGGCTTGACGACACACAGCCAATTCTTCGCGTCCGAGCAGACTGAATCAAACTTCCATGTCTTTCCTCTTGCGGTGCCATTTATGCGCGAATGCTTTCAAGCGCCTGAAACCTTCTGCGCTTGGCTGGCTGGCTTCTGTGCTTGGATGGCATCGGACAGTAAAGTTACTTCGTTATGGATTCGATATATTTAATTTATTTTCGCTCTGGTAAGACAAAGTGCGACGTTGAATTTGGCCCTTCAACTAGCAAGTGTGGGCGAAAAGTAAAGAAGGGAGTGTCTTAACACTAGGTTTTCCTTGACTATCCTATTAAGGGTAAAAGAGCACAGCTGCAATATAAAATTATAAACAATTTATTCGCAAAGTTCACTTTCATTGAAACTTTAATCAGATTTTAATCATTCCTGAATTTGAAGCAAATATTTCTCACTATCAAAAATTGATCCTGTAGCCTTCGCTTTAGTAACTTTGTTCCAAATTCAACATTGAGTCATAACAGTGTAAAAAAACGTAATTCGATGTTAGATCCTTCACGTTCACACCATTACATCGCCAATTTGAAAATCGCCGGATGCAATTGATATCTGCGTCGTCTGACGTTAAGACTGACTATTGTTGATTTGTACTGAGCTTGCCTTCCATACATTTTGTATGCGAATTCAATTTTTTATTGTTTTTCACAGAAGTTAATGATATGTCACTATTTTGTAAGTGTAATACTAACTGCGAAATGTATCTTCTATCATTCCCTTCCCAACTATCATATTCAGAAACAATGTAAAGTGATTTTAAACAGACTGAAGGAGTAGGTATTATATTATATTAAGATTTATCCTTTCACGTCACGCATTACGCTTAAATCGCCTTTGCGTCACTTTTAATTATGTTAAAGGAAATTTATTTAACATAGCAGGGTAGTCAGAGAGAATTACCCCGCCCGCTCAACGGTCGCAAGTCGGGGTTCGAGTCCCGCAGGGGCACCCTTCCAAGCAGCCACGTAGTGCTTGCATTATACGCAAGGACTGAGTAACCTCTTCATCAGTCAGTCTTCTCTCCCCAGTTGTCATTGTAAAGGCCAACAAGGTCAACACCATTTCAAAGAAGTTCGAAAAAAAAAATCAGAAAAAATTTAGTGTTAAGACACTCAGTTCGACGCTCTCTATCATCGAACACGAAAGATTGAGTTTTAAGTTGCGAAAGAAATGAAAATAATTTAAATATAATCATTGATCCGAGTGGGAATCGAACCCACAACCACTCCAAACAATTCAATTTATTCAAGTTTACAGTTAGAAGTGTCCCACTGCGCCACGATGGTTAGTGTGAGTGTATGATGTAATGAAATAAAATATTTAACACATAGTAATTACATTGTTATTCAATGCATCATAAACATATTTAAATCAATAGGATAATTGTTATTGTATATGCATTGAGAAGCGTCATATGAATGCAATAAATTTTCATTCATATTATCCTGGCTCAGATAATTGGCTGTATCGATGGTAGTTGGTTCGATTCCCATAGCCAGTAATATTAATTTTATATTATTTTAATTACATACTATTTTATGAGCAACACTTTAAATACTTTACTTTAGCGCCTGTCGTGGCGCAGAGGCACATGCGTGCGACTGTAAACGCGACAGGTTGTGGGTTCGATTCCCACTAGGAAATGTAATTTTTCATTTCCTGGGCTTGGCAACAAGGCAAAGCGCGGCGTTGAGTTCCGCCACTCAGCACGCAATGCCACAATTCGGCGGAGAGTGGGGAACGGAGTGTCTTAACACTAGGTTCCCTCTGTCTACCCTGCTATATGCGGGATACAGCATGAAGTATTGAAAAAAAAAAAAGCTTTACGCTTTATCCTGCAAGCCGGGTAGTCAGAGAGGCCGCCGAGGATTCCACGGATGATTGGGGCATTTCCCGTGGGCCTCGGCCAGTGGCGGTAGAGGAGGAGCACTGTGAGCTTTTAGTGGGTATATGGACGGCCTCTTTACAGCCGGCCCGGAGACCCTCATAACCCGCCGTGAGTATTTGTATTACGTATTAACTCGCATGACACATGACTTACGTTTACTAATTTCCTTTAATGGTTATAACAATGATGTGTGTACAGAGGAGTCGTGACGCAAGGGACGACTGACTGTTAACACGACTGGTTGTAGGTTCGTTTTCCTACTAGGCGGAATTAATATATATAATTTATCTTAATTTCTTCACTGTGACAAGACAAAACGTAAAGGTGAGTTTCGACACTCAACCCACAATGTCCAAAAGTGGTGAACAGAGTTTGACACTAGGTTCTTTTTGATTAAAAAAAAAATTATATTATTTTTACTTACACATACACACATACACAGCTTCACGCTGTATCCCGCATATAACAGGGTAGGCAGAGGAAACTAGTGTTAAGGCACTCCGTTCCCCACTTTCCGCCGAATTGAGGCATTGTGTGCTGAGTGGCGGAACTCAACGCCGCGCTTTCCCTATTTTATTTTGACTAAGGATGTAGAACGGAGTGCTTTATCACAATACTATATGCGAGATTAAAAAGATACAATCTTTAAATGTTGACTTACTATAATGGTATTATGAACACATTCCAACATAAATAATTATATGGAACATTGCCCATTGGGAAGTGGTGTATCTATTTTTGTATACTAGTATTTCGGAAGACTAGCCAACTACGCATATATAATTTCGTCGATTCATAAAAATGTTATTTTTACGCTACATTTAATAAATATTTGCTGAAAATTTTAATATGAGACCTTTAGGTTAGTGGAACGGCGTAGTATGTGTGTGACAGTTTGTAAGTGGTTTTCTGTTCGATTCCCAATCAGGGTAATGATTGTATTTAACTTATTTTTATTTCCGCGCTCTGATAAGTAAAACCCGGCGTTGGGTTCCGCCACTCCACATTTAGAGGAAAGAGGAGCATAGTGTCTTTTCTCTCTACCCTATAAACGAGTAATTAATGAATTAAAATTTTAATATGAGACCTAAACGGCGCAGTGGAACAATGTAGTATGTGTGTAACAGTTTGTAAGTGGTTTTCTGTTCGATTCCCAATCAGAGTAATGATTGTATTTAACTTATTTTTATTTCCGCGCTCTGATAAGTAAAACCCGGCGTTGGGTTCCGCCACTCCACATTTAGTAGTTAATGAATTAAAAAGAATATATAAAAAAAACTATATGTATATATCTACAGGATGTTATAAAACAAGTACAGTTTTGTTTTAATATCAGTAGCAGTAACGTATGTATAAAGCTATGAAATGATAATATTAAACATTTATCCCATTGTCATAGAAACAATAAGGTTTTATGCCATTGATGACCTTTCTCGTTTACGTATGTATAGCTTTGTATGGAGTGTACTTATATGTAGATTGATAAAATGATTTCACTAGAATCACCGAGGAAAACCGACTTAACAATATTACACATTACTCAAAAACTATTCGTCAGCACCTTACTAACTTTTATTTTTGACTACACGCTGTATCCCGCATATAACAGGGTAGGCAGAGGGAACCAGAGAACCTAGTGTTAAGACACTCCATTCTCTTTCAACAATTCCGTTCCCCACTTTCCGCCGAATTGACTACTAATAATAAAGAAAAATTAATTTAAGTGGGATCGCGTGAGAAGCATTAGCTATCATTTATAAAAAAGAATCAACAAAAATACATCGAAAAATAACGTCAATTTTTGAAATTGGTTATTAACACATGTTTCTAGCTTTATCTCTCATAGCAGAGTAGTATTATAGAACCCACAATAAATCGCGATTACAGTCAGGATCCGTATCTATAAATGTAAGAAAATCTTGCAACGCTATCTTGACCCACTTTTTGCCGTCCAATTTTCTTAAAAATATTCCCACCTATCTGAATCCGATGACAATATATATTTCTTTTTCGAATGGAGGACCTGATCTGTCCTGTCCCGATCAGGAACAAAATTGCTATACGTATATATATATATATATATATATACAACATAGATAGGTAGATAGATACATATCTAACTAATAAAAACATGTTAAAGTTAAAGTTACGAATTCGTAACAAAGCAACGAATTGCATATTTATATATTAGGGTATTATCCTAAATTTTACGCTTATTTATATTATAGACGTAAAAAATATTTTACACTTACGTTTTTTACTATATTTCATAGCATAATCGTTAAGGCCATTGCGGGGCATGAACACAGTGCCTTGCAATTTTTTTTAACACTATGTATCAATTTAGGACGAAAAGCGGAGAGCAGAGTGTCTTAACACTAGGTTCTTTCTGACTTTCGTTCATTTCGTTGTTCACTGGAGTTTCGCCACTTAAGAAGTAAAACAAAGGAGTGACTTGTCATTATAATTTTCGTTTAAGATATGCGTCAAAATAAACAAGCAATATTGGTCCTGGGCACACAAAAGCAAACAAAAGTTAAACCTTGGCTCAGTTTCCATACATTTATTATTAAGGTCTTTGTTCTCTTTATTGCAGATGTGTACGATGTACAAGAATACAATTTGATAAAACACGTGTCATGCGATCGAATTATTTTTAAACCACCCCGAAACGAGTTCGTG
Organism: Philaethria dido; assembly: GCA_033558755.1. Lineage (NCBI taxonomy): Eukaryota > Metazoa > Arthropoda > Insecta > Lepidoptera > Nymphalidae > Philaethria > Philaethria dido. Next base: position 14,988 of record JAKGSA010002552.1, read on the forward strand.
ACCTAGAATAGAGACATTGGGATAACAAAAACGTATGGAAATAATCACAAATGATAAGTATATTTACCTATCTACCTGTGACCACGGACTACTGTAAAGTGTTCGAAACGTCGGGTTTCCAAAAATGTTTTTTCGAATAAAATATACGCGATTAATCCTGTTAAAAGAGTTTCCTTTAATATGTGTAATAATCGCGAAAAACAAAGAGCTATTAAGTTAATTTATAAATTTAAAATATAATTTTGAATTAGAGATACAAAATATTTAATACTTGTGGCTTAGTGGTTCAATATTGATTATTAAGTGGACGATAGTCATATATTCAATACCGGTGCATTACTCAGCTTCACGATTTTTCCCGCATAGGAGGGATTCAAATAGAATGTATTGTCAAAACACTCTGGTCTCCCGTTTCGACCTGGACATGAGACATTGTGCGTTGCATTACGGAACTCAACGCCGTGCTTTGTCTTACTAGAGCGGTGATTTTTTTTTTTAATATTATTCTTCCGAGTGGGGTTCGAACCCACAATCATTGCGCTTACAGTAAAATTCTGCCTTATTCATATTTTTTTTATATTAGCATTACCAAGTAAAGGGAGATTAATGCAAAAGTGTACCTATTATGTACCATATAAGATAAGGGCAACGCTTGTCGTGGCCAGAGGCACAAGCGTACGACTATAAACGCGACAGATTGTGGATTCGATTCCCACTCCAAGAAATGGAATTTTTAATTTCCTGGGTTTGGGTAACAAAGGCAAAGCGCGGCGTTCAGTTCCGCCACTCACCACGCCTGCCTCAATTCGGTGGAAAGTGGGGAACGGAGTGTCTCAACACTAGGTTCCCTCTGCTTACCCTGCTATAAGGTATACAGCGTGAAGCTATGTATGTATGTATGTAAGATAACCGTTGGTAAACGAAATTGATATATATATATATATATATATATATATATATATATATGCAACAGTTGTAGGAATCAGATTATAGGGACTTTTTAATACAGTACCTATAGGTATAGATGTAATTGCTTATCAAACGTTTAGTTATGACACATATTCTATTAGTTTTAAGTTAGTCGTATGTAAATTATTGACCG
>JAKGSA010002553.1:0-16079 GCA_033558755.1 Philaethria dido
TTTTACATATTAAAGTGAAAATAAACAATTACTCAACATATAAAATAGTTGTTGACTTTTAGAAAACGTCTTTTATTCTTGACAGGGAGAATCTAGAGTTAAGACCCTCTGTACTGAGCACCGCTTTTTCTTTGCGCTCATTTTAGAGACGTCGCTTGTAGTAATAAATTGTGTTGAACCACAAGAACGCCACAACATTTTATTTTACATACTATCCCGAGATAAGCAGAGTACCTTTGCCCGTGTTAGTTGACGAAACTAAACGCTGGATTTTGTCTAACCAGGACGTAAAAATAAAAATAATTTAAATTAAATCATTTCCCGAGTGGGGTCGAACCCAACATTAGAGTTTATTAGTCAGACTGTCCCACTGCGACACGATAGTAAAAGGAATTTACGGTGTAAGAAAAGAGAAATTGTTATTAGTTTGCTCGGCCTTACACATTTTCTGCCCATTTTCGAAGCACGCATAGCGCGTTACGATGTCTTTTCCGATTATTTGTACATGAAATTGGTATGAATCGGTTAAATAGAGCGCAGGTTAAGTTTTGCCACACAACCTATGATTTTTCTTAGGTGACGTAATATTAACTATGGGCAATAATAGTTCTTCGAAAATATAAATGTAAGAATTGATAATTATTAATTTAATTTACTATTACTAGCTATACAAGTATATAGACATAATCTTACATCTCGTTTTAACGTGTTGAACAGCCGAATGCCAGGGTGGTGAGGGTGAAAAGGTGCTACTATCATTCGCACAGGAACCACATCGCCGCCATTTTGCCACAACACATTATCAAACTCCTCAGATAAGTAGTTTGGTGCTAAAGCATATAACTGTTGCAAGTAGAGATTCTTGACGTAGCTGTAGAAGATATTATGTGCTTAAAAATATATTAAATAAATACCATAAGAATAGCTTTGATTTCGTATTATACCTTCTATTTAAAAACTAAGCAACCTCGATGAAAATCGATTTCTAAAAGCATTCTAAATTCAAAATTGGTAAAATTTTAGATTAATTCAACTTAGTTTTTTTTTAGATTCACGCTGTATCCCGCATATAGCAGGGTAGGCAGAGAGAACCAGAGAACCTAGTGTTAAGACACAGCGTTCTCTTTTAACATTTCCGTTCCCCACTTTCCGCCGAAATACGTATTGCTTGCTGAGTGGCGGAACTCAACGCAGCGCTTTGCCTCGTTACTATTCATCTTATTATATTGGTAATATTCAAAAATAATAATAATAATTAGTAACGTAACGCCTGTCGTGGCGCAGAGGCACAAGCGTGCGACTGTAAACGCGACAGGTTGTGGGTTCGATTCCTACTCCAGGAAATGTTAGTCTTTTCATTTTCTGGGTTTGATAACAAGGCAACGTGCGGCGTTGAGTTCCGCCACTCAGCACGCAATGCCTCAATTCGGCGGAAAGTGAGAACAGAATTGTTGTAAGTGTCTTAACACTAGGTTCTCAGGTTCCTCTGCCTTACTCTGCTATATGCGAGATACAGCGTGAAGTTAAAAAAAAAATAGTTTGGTTTCTAAATAATCACAAATTTTTCCCAAAAAATATAGAACCTAACATAAAAATATCTACTAAAAACAATAACATACAATGACAAGTGATTGTATTTTTAAGTATATAAAGCATAAAAGATAATGAGACAAGTAAATGTGTTCATAAATACGATAACTCTGTTATCGTGTAACATATGCATATAAGTAAGCATAATAAACAATTTATTATTCAATCGTTTCGTTATAATTTATACAATTTCATTCATAATTTTTTAACTACAATCTACATTTATATATTAATGACAATTCCATATTCCGTATTTTAATGATACAAGGTTCAAGGTTCAAATTCATTGTCTGAAAAGATAACCTTTCCTTAAATGAATATTCAACACTAATTGTGACACTGCCTGCCTTATAAGCAATGTTTGTTTTCTTGCATGAGACTTAGAAATATTTTTTTATATATGAAAATAAGAAATTACTATTTAATGTAACTAGGAATAGGAAACGACAAACACCTATTATTATTTAGAATGTCAATAACTCATTAGCGCTTAGCTTCAATATGAATTATACCGCTTCAAATACAAATATGTTTTTTCTTCTCACACGCAACCTACAAAGGTTTTTATGAGACAGTGATTTAATCATAATCAGTGCCTAATTTGTGTTTAGCCTGTTTTAATCAGTAATCACCATCACCTTTGATGGCGGGTATATGAACACAGGCTTAGAGGGTGTCCAATTAATTTTAGCTTAAAACCCTATTATACTACTTAACATTGTGACCCACAGAGCATAGTTGTGGTAAATAATCATGTGGCATATTTCTGGGAAAGGGCCTGTGTCTTTCACTATTACTCTTGGGATATACTTTTTATAGTTTCCTGAACTACATCATTCAGTGGCAACTTCTCTTCTAATATGGCACGCGTCCTGAAAGAATGTATTAATACAGATTGTAAAATGGAATAAAAACATTTAGTTTATAGGATTTAAAAATTTATTGATAACAAAAATAAAATGTATGTAATTATCTAAAAATGTAGTTTCTGGTTTCACACTTTTTCCCGCATAGAATAGGTTACATAAGTAAGTTTTAATAGGTTTTTTAGCTCCACACTGTACCCTGCATATAGCACGGTAGGCAGGAGAAGAACCCGAACCAGAGAACCTAGTGTTAAGACACACTCAGTTTTCTATCAACATTTCGCCCCCACTTTCCACCGAATTGAAGCATTGTGTGCTGAGTGGTGGAACTCAACGCCGCGCATTGCCTAATACCAGAGCGAGAAACCGAAAATACTAAATATTATTTAATATTTTAATTTCCTGAAGTGGGAATCGAACTCCACAACCTGTCGCGTTTAAAGTCTTTACGCATCTTTTGGATTTTGCCAGTTTAGTTTTCAACTCTTCCGCTCATTTAGAATTGTTCTGTTATTTGGCAAAATCCAACGCCGGATTTTTGCTTTAACATGTCATTTCTAAAAATATTTATCCCCATATCATCAAGGGCACATCCAAAATGTGCTAGAACGACGACAAGGATGTTTTAATGAACATTCTTTTCTATATACCTACGAATATATAATTCGGAAAAAATACCTGAGAGTAAAAATATCCCCATTTACTAGAAAACTTTTTTATGGAATTAAAAATAAGCAAGTATATGATGATATATATTATCTCCATACGGGAATAGAATTTTTTACATTAACTTTGCTATTTTTTTTGGGCCGTTAGTGGCCGCATCTCAAGCTACAAACGCCGCTTCCTAATGGATATGGGATGATAGCAGTAATTGTATGATTGCCGATGGATAAAGTTTAATTTACATAAGAGGAAATACTCTACAAAAAAGGATGGAACTATGGTAGATTTGACAAAATACAAATTTTTTAAATTCCTTTTGGTGAATTAATAATTCTGCCTTTTTCTATTCAAAATGAAATGTGTATATATAGATGTCTTAATTCTCCCATACTCAGCCGGCCTCCCCATCTGAGTAAACTTAGCAGTAGACACTTAAGCATACAAGGAAGGCACTGTACACAGAGATGTCTAGCGAAATTACTTTTTTTTTTTTACAATAGGATCCCAGAAAACGTCCGAGAACTTTCCATTTTACAATTTAAAAAAATTGTAAAAAGACGTTTGTGTGTTAAAGGTTATTACCTAATTAGTGATTTTATAAATGATAACACACCTTGGGAATGAAAATGCTCGCTCCAGTCTGTTTCAAAGGTATCATTGCCACACAAAGAATTGTAAACCATTGTCGAATATATATAAAAAAAAAAAGTCCCGCTGAGTTTCTTTTGCGCCGGTTCTTCAGGCCTGAGGCATTAAATTTAGTGAACCGGTGGTAAATTATTTGACGTTCAAAAATGAAGCTTGTAACTTCTTATTTTGAATAAAATTATTTGACTTTGACTTTGACTTTGACTTTTATATACATGGAATGAATGAATTAATTGAACAAACTACAAAGAAAACTCCAAAAAAAGCTTATATAGCTTATATTATATAAGGTAGCTGGCATGCTTAAGAAATCAATATATACATATGTTGTAGCTGGCATGCTTAAGAAATCAATATATACATATGTATTAATATGTCTACGCTTGTCGTAGCGCAGAGGCACAAGCGTAAAGTGATTGTAAACGCGACAGGTTGTGGGTTCACTCTACCCAGGAAATGTAAAATTTAGTATTTTCATTTTTGGGTTTGCAACAAGCGTAAAGCAAGTGGCGTTGAGTTCCGCCACTCAACACGCAATGCCTCACCTGACGGAAAGTGGGGAACGGATTTGTTGAGAGAGAATGGAGTTTAACACTAGGTTCTCTGGTTCCTCTGCCTACCCTGCTATAGTGCGGGATACATGCTGTTAAGAATAGCATGAAGCAATAATAGCATGAAGTTAAGAAAAAAAGAAATAATATAAAGTAAAAAATTTGTACCCTTTTTTATGAAAACTACGCACAATGGAGGAGCATGTAACTTGCTAATAATTTATAGTGTATATAGCAAAGGAGTGTACAATAATAATATCATTTGAAAAATAATCCATAAAAAATATTATAATATTAAATGAATAAATAAATGTTACACACAATTAATATGGTTTGAGATGTATTTTTATATAAAGGATGTGTACATTAAGTTAGCCAACATGTTGTTAATTACCTTAATGGGGACACTAGTTACAAAAATATGTATGCAGTTTTCACACAATAGAAGAGAAAAATTTGGAAAGAATGAAATAAATTAAAGAGTAGAATAGGAGAGATATTTTTATTGTATTTTATTCTACATAAAATTAATTAACAAATAATAAGAAACACTGAAAAATGTATGCTACCTCAGTCTTTTGCAATCTCTTTTTTAGTTTATGAAGTTTCAAATCATAAAACTTACTAATTTGTAATAGTTCTTCTTTAAAATATTCATATTATTTATCTTAGTTTGGTTGAACTTTTAACACTACAACTGTTATCAGTTGTTACAGTATCTAGATAAATACAAACTATATAAAACATATAATTTAATAATAAATATATAAAGGAATTAATGTATATTTTTCACAAGCTTCTTCACAAAAACAAAAAAAATTCAAGTTTATAACATGAATATTTAAATAACTTATCATAGGACATTACTTACAAAAGCAACTTCAAAGTGCAGTGGTCAGAGAGGGTTCTCTCCTGAGTATCAAGTGATTCATCACTTTCTGTCTAATTCAATACCTTACATGTCAAATAGTGGAGTTCTGTGTTGTGCTTTGTTTTACCATAGCAGAGAAATGAAAATAATTCTAATAGAATCACTCCCTGAGTGAAAAATTAAAACAAACAACCAATCATGTGTTTACAGTTCGATGTGTTTCACTAACACTTTAATTCGATTCATTCGATGTTTTCACTCACACAATTAAAGTATAAAGTCATATAGTGAATATATTTTATATATAGATTTACTTACATATCAGCAATCTAGCCCTAGCAGCTCTTGCTTATGATCAGGATATTTAATTTCAAAGTATTTTGTTTTCATTTAACATCATTTCGAGCTTGTTGAAAGTAGCCAATCCTTATGTGGTCTCATCAAGAGTTATCAAGAGTCCAAGGCGGGGCACCTGTCAGGAGAAATATTTAAAATTTATGTAGAAAAATGTAAAATATACATATTTTCATTTTTAAATGGAATTAATATTGTTCTTTTTTGTAATTATTTTATTTATTATTACTATTAACTTCAAAATAAACACACATCACTTTGGTTTACCTATTATAAACCAGATTTATTTATCACATGCCTCAGAAAATACTTAAAAAACTATAAACTTTAAAGCTTTTTTAAGATTATGACAAAATATTAAGAGGTTTTTATCATGCACTATATGAACTATACAGCAGATAGCTATAGTAATAAATTAAAACCAAAATATATTGTTGTTAATTTCGCCTGTGAACCGTATTCTCAACTCCATAATCTCGTGAACTTGTAAGGAACTTTTTGCTGTTATCTTTGAGGAAATAATCAAGGTAACCCTGATCCATGTGCAAATAGAGTACGCGTCAGTGGAGGAATGTTATATTTTTTACCTGAACTATACATGGTTCCTCAGCAGTAAAAGAACTTGAGCAAGGTATAATATTAAGGCATAGGATCGATCACCCACCACCACCCATGACGGTCTCCACCACCCATGATTTATTTTGTAAGCTTAATCACAAATAAGACACAAGTGATAAGAAACAATTTACTTTGTTTTTTGAAAAATAACATTTAAGCTTTTTTCCTGTGTTTCGTTCATCTTCTCTTACATTCAATATAAATAATGCACATAAATCAATGAAATATGTAAAATGTTTATTTATAAACTGACTAAAGGTCCCCACAACTAGTTTGTTAGCATTGGCTTATAGCATAGATAATAACTAAATAGTTCTTGTTTATGTAATCTGTGTACTAATAGATCTACTATGGTATAAAGTTTATGATAGCTATGTTTTCCATACTAAAAATCGATATTACTAATATATTGAGATATTTTAGAAAAATGTAATTTTAAAAAAAAAATTAAGAAATCTAATTAAAGATATAATATGAGTGGAAGGATCGTATTTAACGCAATAAAAAATATTTGTTTGCTTTACTTACATTAAAGATATTATATGAAAGTGTAATTTAAAATGTGTAATAAAAAATGAACATAAATTTCTTCTGTTTTATGTCTATTAACTAAAAACAGTGTATACTTTATTGATAAAGCTGCATTAAGTTAGATATGTAGCAGTTATTATTGATATATTTATTTGTTGTCGTGACATTACTTAAATACCGTGTTTACTTTTTGGTTTAATATATCAAATAAAATCTTATGATTATATACTGTGAGATTAATTTTCTTATAAAATAAAGCTAAAAAAAAATTCTATTCGTATCGTAATGACACCGAAATCGATACTCGACTCGAAAATCCAAGTTGAATAATACTTTATTCTCGTATGCTCATAAGGGACAACCCTTGCGTCAATATTCAATTCAATTTCATCATTCGCCGCCATTTGTGTAGAGCTGCGTCTTTGTCCGTCAAGATTTGTTATATTTTTGTATTTACTTAAAAACATAAATAACACCAGGCTTGCCTTTCAATTAAAACGAGTAAGATTATGCTGATATAGCTACGTTTAATATAAAGTTTTAAAGGATATCAATTTCTTAGATGCACGTGTATGGCAATTCATGGGACATGTTATGCTATATATTTTCAATATTTATAATAATATTCTTTATATCAGTTTTTCATTATATTTTAACTTTCTTGATAACGTATGTTTTCTACTTATTATCACACGTATTATATAGTATTTATGTACTTTTAATCGTATATAATACATTAAGTTAACATCATCAAGTTTAGGGTAGTAACAAAATAAGATAAAGTTTTAATGAATACTCGGCGTTTTAGAATTTTGAAGTAAACCACTTCCATACCAATGAAGTAACGACGATAGTTATTATACATATCTTTTATTTTTAGATGGACGATGACTGGGATGAAAATTGTGATTTTGTAAGTTTCACAAACATTTATTATATATTCGAATCTCTTTATAAGTATATAAATATATTCTTATTATGATGGCTTGAAAATATTCAGAATTTACTTCTTTATGTGTATCATGTGTAATCTAGTGGCTGCAATTAATAATATTGTTATATGTATCAAAATATAATAATTTCAGGTTGCACCAAATACCAACAATGGTAATGACAATATAGATGAAGGTCATAGTTTGTCTACTGGTAGAGGATTTCGAACATTTATAGAAGAAAATGATGGTATGTACCTTTTTGTACTTTTTGTTTGCTAACAAAATATTATTTTAAGTAAGATACATGAATTGTAAATAAACTTATAAATTGAAAAAATATATTGTATTTCAACAGAAGAGATACCAAGTGATTGCCAATAAATAGTCATATGCTATTTTTACAAAAGTATTAATTACAATTTGAAAATATGTACAAATTAACTGTACAAGTGATAGGATTATTAGATTCATGTCTCCTCTTGACAAGTTTAATATTAGGATATATTTATATAATTACATGGGCTTTCACTGCTAATTGAATATATACAAAATGGGTATTCAATCCTTTTTAAGTTAGTATAGCCTGATAAGAACTGTATGATTTATCAGATGTACACATGGAAACCAGCGTAGAAGATGATGTGAGAGATGATGTGATGAGATGATTGAGCAATAGGCGCTTGACCTATGTTACTGTCCTATATATAGTGTTTTACCCCATGTTCAGTCTATCAAATTGACATAACAAAAGTACTTACTTACTTAACTTCACGTTTTATCCCTGGTGGGGTAGTCAGAAGAACAGAGCGCCAAATGCTACGGTCCCTGCATACCTCTTTCGCCTCGTCCACAGTCATTAACCTCTTCATGCATGCCCTCCGGGGGGGTCGTCATGCTTTTTACATGTATTAAAGTGTATGATCATATTTATTATCATTGTAGTAAATTATACAAAATGTACATTTGGTTAGGACAAACCAATATTTTTTTTGAAAGCTGATATTTTTGCAATTTCAAAATTAACAATTAAAAAATATAACTGATGAACCATGAATAGCGTACATTTATGTACAACATAAATATTTAATATGAGTAGTATAAGCCTAATGTTGGTTTACATTTCCTAATAACATTATGTAGTATTGAAGTGTTTAAAAAATTATATTAAAAATGTTGGTTGAATTATCAAGCTTCTGATAGAAAAAATGTAAGGCAGTTATCCCTGGACCAAAATGTGTTGCTCTTTGTGCTTGTGGGTTAGTGACGCAGTGCAAGCAGGGATCCCTATGAAAATACACTATTCTATTCTACATACATACATAGCTTCATGCTGTATCCTGCATATAGCAGGGTAGGCAGAGGGAACCTAGTGTTAAGACACTCCATTCCCCACTTTCCGCCGAATTGAGGCATTGCGTGAGGCACTACTCTATTCTATTCAAGTATTTGCGCATTCTTCATAAAGTTGTTGTCTGGCTGTAAATTATTGTGTTTGGATATTAAACTATTCTTCTTATGGTTTTTGAAAGTAATTGAAATTACAATGTAATTTTTAAGCATTTAATTTATATTTATAGATTATAATAAAGTTGGCAGTAATGGTTTTGGTGACCGACGTGGACGGGGTGGCGGAAGAGGAGGCCGTGGTAGAGGAGGTCGCGGAGGAAGAGGGGGTGGGAGAGACAGGGGAGGCACAGAGAATGGTAAGCTTTACTCAAATTTATATAGCCTATAACATTTTTTTAAATGTGATCTAAGGTATAAGAAACATTTAACAACTTGCACACTACAACAATAAAATGCATATGAGTATACATGCCAACTGGATGCAATTTGTAAAATACAAATATTTATCATATATCTGATAAAATAAAAATGATTGCTTCAATCTTTATTTTAATAATACACACACCCTCAGGGCAGCTTTGTGGCGAGCTGTTGGGGAGTAAGTGACCCCAATGGACCTGAGACCGAGGGAATTCGTAATTTATCCCCGCCTCTGGCTTGTCATTGGCCGGCAGAGTGGAGCGCAAGAGCTATATGCTCGGGAAGTGGTGGAAGTGCTCAATCTGCGTAATAACGGAAACTCCGTCACGAGCACTCTCGCGATGGTGAAACCGGTGCACACCTCTCGACACCCTTAGCCGAACACACCGATGTTGCGCCTGAGGCACTACGCCGCTTTGTGGGGGCCCATCTAGTGGGAGGTGAGTCACCGTCCGCTAACCTTCACTTTGAGATCGTTGAAAAGGCGGACGTCCGATAGTCTCAAGTAATCAATAGCCCACTTAGTCCATCCACTCCATTCCATAGCGTCTCAGGTTTTAGTTTTCCATATGTTCCATAGTTTTACGCATTGACGGTGACCATCTCTGAGCCACTGGCCATGGTTACCTCAGAGATGGATCCCGGTCAATGCGTCGATTAAAAAAACATTGTTGTCTCAAAGGGCTCTACGTGTTGGAATCTGTGTCCCCACGCAAGCCTTCCAGCGACCGGGTTCCTTGAAACCTCAGAATTTATAATGAGATACACAAAACTCATTGCAATAGATAATAAAAATTACAAATTTTACAGTATTAGGCAAAAGTGGCCTGGCTTACTACAAGTAATCTCTACAGGCAACCTTTTTTATTAATAGGATTTTATTTATATGCATTTCTTTATAATATTAGATAATTAAAGTGTGAAAATTATTAATAATTTTATAAAAATTATATATATCTCAAAGTAAGAAGCAAATTGACAAGCCACTGTACATTGTTGATTGCTGTTATTGTTACTTAAAAGACGGACAAACTAGTAGTAAATATTTTCTAATTCATTTTTAATTTTCACATGGTCAGTTAGTAAATAGTGCCGCTTGTTATGATTTTCTTATTTAAATAAAACAAATATGTATTTATATTTTGTATGGTCAAATTACAGGCTATAAACTAATATTTAACTTATATTTTCAAGGTCTTCGTAGCTTCTATATACTTATTATCAATTTACAACATTGTTTTAAAGATGTTTATTGCAATAATAATATAGGAAGATGCCGGTTTCTATTCCAATAACTTATAAATAATAATATCACTTTATTGTACACATACAGAAATATAATAGAAAATAGTATAAAAAGGTGCCTTATCGCTTAAATAGCGATCTCCCGCCAGGCAACCTTAGGGCATAGGAATTGAAAAAACCAGATAAAAATATCTAAAGAAACTAACATTCTACCTAACAAATCAAAGAAATGTGTGTTAAAAATATTAATAGTAAAAACAACAGTGGTCCAAGCTACCTAACAACTAAATGACAAATTTAAAAATTTCCTAGAATGGGATTTGTATAAACAAACATTGTGCTCACTCAGCTATGTCTCAAATACGCCACATGGTTAAGTGGCTTCATAATACATAATGAATGAAATAGGATATGGCACTTGATATTTCTAAAACATACTCGCCATTTAAAAGACAGGCTTCAATTTATGACGGACTATTTGTTTTTTTGGGACTGAACACCCGAATGCACTTCAATGTCAACATCACTGAATTTTACATAGGATTTAAATAATATTTGTCACTTGTTAAAAAGAAAATGTTTTTTTTTTTTTTTACTTTCACATTTAAAACATCTGCAAGACACATTGTCGTTTTCAAATTTATGATTTTATAACTATAGTACATCTCAAATTTTGCTTTGTTATTTTGTCGTTATTAATAAAGTACTGATTTTTATTTTAAAAAAAATTTAGTTTTAGTACAAGTGCTGGTAGTCAGTATCATTTAAAATTTACTCAACTTTTACGGATTTATATGTTTTTACTGAATTACAGTAATTTATTCTTCAATTCCATGACTTTAATACATTTTTTCATTATATAAAACTATGCCTTTGGTTTGTTTTTGCTAAACAGTTTTAAGAGGCTGTATTTCAACCCTTAGATAAATAAATCTTTGCGATTGGATAGAGGCGATAGCATAGAGGTGTGACCGGCCCTGAGGTAACGCACGTAGGGGCAGAGGGCGGGGGACGCGGGGAGGGTGCCTCCGGGACACGATGCGCGGAGGTAACCAACGGCGGATGAGAAACAAAGAAGGGCCCAGTCACATATGTCCCTCCTGACCCTACAACCAACGAGCAGGATATTTAGCAGCAGCATCAGTTCTTTGGCATTAATTTTGACTAAATTTGATTATTATATAGGTTGTTAAGGTAAGTTTTTCAAATTTTTATATTTAGAATTGATAATTTACTTTTTTATAGCTTCATTATAAAAAAGTTTTTTTAATATATTTTTAACATGTCAATGTTCATATAGGGCATGGGAAAATCCACCAAATGCCATTGAAAGCTTTGACCACAATCTACGAAAATACAGCCGTGCTGGACAACATGATTTAATCGGTACAAGAAACCCACGCCCATACAGAAGCATGCCATACCAATAATTATGAGTGGAAGGGACCTGATGGGATGTGCTCAGACTGGATCTGGAAAAACTGTAAATTATTACTTTTTAAACTCAGAACTGGTGTCCTCTTATTTTGGCTCATTGATTTTTTAAGATATTAGAAGCTTTATATTAGAATAGACACATACCATCCTGATAAACTTCCTTAATATGTCAATAAAGTAAATTTATTTAAAACTTTAAAGTGGGGAACGGAATTGTTGTAAGAGAATGGAGCCTTAACACCAGGTTCCCAGGTTCCCTCCTGCCTACCCTGCTATGTGTGAATACATGGAAGTTAAAAAAAAAATATTTTTTTATAAAATATTTTTTTACTTTTTGCAGGCAGCATTTCTTCTGCCTATTATCAACACTCTTCTACAAGATTCCCGAGAGCTAGTAGTTGGACCTAATGGATGCGCACAACCACAGGTAAATTCATGAAAACATTTAAATAATATATATATTTTTTTATATTAAACTAGTAATATTTATTTTTAGGTTATCATTGTGTCCCCTACTCGAGAATTAACTCTACAAATTTTTAATGAGGCTCGGAAATTTTCTTATGGCTCAGTGATCAAGATTGCAGTTGCGTACGGCGGTACAGCGGTCCGTCACCAAGGAGACAATATCTCTGTAAGTTTTAATGTTCTAGACTTGTTTGATATGAAAGCATTTAACATGTTACCAAATGAATTTATAATAATGTATGAATCAAATGTAATATGATGATATTTTTTTTCTCTTGAGATAAAAGTCAAGGACTTATTAAGATTGTTTCAATGATAACGAAATGTATAGGTGATATAAAATATATTTTTACTGACAAAACATATAATAAATATATTTCACTTATTTATTTATTGTGTTGTTTATTATGCAGAGAGGATGTCACATCCTAGTGGCGACGCCGGGGCGGCTGTTCGACTTCGTGGAACGCAGTCGCGTGTCGTTCGACAGCATTCGCTTCGTGGTGCTAGACGAGGCTGACCGCATGCTAGACATGGGGTTCATATCCAGTGTTGAGAAGATGATGGAACACCCCTCTATGGTGTCCTTAGTGAGTATATTGCTGTACATTACAAGCAACAACGCTCGTAAAGTAAATTACATTAATTATATCTTGTCATATTAAAGATAAGATAAAAAGTTATTTATTCAGAAAATATTTTACAAATTGAGCAGCTGAGACTTCCCAGTAAGTAATCAAAGACATTTGTGCTGGGAATGTCTCCTTTCTTTCTTTCTTGGCTTAAGAATAACATAATACATAACAATAACATAAATAACAATAACACGATGGCTTAACAATAACATGCATATCCTTTCTAATATTATAAATGCGAAAGTAAGTCTGTCTGTCTGTCTGTCTGTTACCCTTTCACGCCTAAACCACTGAACCGATTTTGATGAAATTCGGTATGAAGATAGAACTAAACTTGGGAAAAGACATAGAATACTTTTTGTTGAAATAGGGGATGAAAGTTTGTATGGAAGTTCCTTATTGTCAAACATAAAATCATGTAAGATTGTTTAACTGTTTATAACTTTGACACATAAACCACTTAACCAATTTTGACAAATAGTCTAGACCTTGCTTAGGAAAGACGCAAAGCCCTCCCTGCTCATAGCTGCCTGCCACTTGCCACCTTTACTCTGCCTGCTACTGCTCTCTGCTACTCTGCTCTCTCTCTCTCTGCCAGGACTTTTTTTTTTTCATTTGAGTACTCCCTTGTAAACACGATACGGTAAGTTAAAATAAGAGTTTTACTAAAAGGAAATAAGAAAAAGTGTTTTCAGAGAACCAGAAATAAATAATAAAATATTCGTTACAAAATCAAACGCCATTTTGTTGTTACGTATGACGGCGCAAGAGGACACTAACCTGTCAAACGGCAACGTCGCACGCCATCATTGAAGAAATCGAGTGTTGGGTAGGAGGCACAAATAACAGGTAAACAGATGTTAGCTTACTAAACACCACTTTAACGTCTTTAATTTTGGACTTCCCTGTTACATTATTCCCCCAATTAATAACTAATTTAAGGTTTTAAATTTCAAAAAGTCACTGATAGTTCTCGTGGCGAGTACGATGTTGACGTGGGGCTACGGTTTGATCTTCGCGTTCTCGTTCTACCGCCATTACAATGTACGACCATAAAAGCCGGCATCTACAAGTAGAACCATACACCTTTCCCGATATGTCCGTATTGCGAGGTTTCCATTTTTAATGATATTCTCCATAAATCAAAATCATATCAGTGTATTTCGCAGAAACGCATATACTTAACATGCGCCATTATTAAAAAACAAACAAACTAAATAAGGGAAGAAACACTCTGTCTAGTTTTGTGTGACGAATAAATTAGAAATATTAACATAAAGCAAGACGACAATAATAAAGAAATTAAATAATTTGAGAAAAAAAAGTCACCTGGGACGAGCTCGCGTAGAGTATAAGCTACTTCGTTACTAAGCGATGTACGCAGCGCGGTGCACGACTGACGACACTAAGAACTAATCCAAAGTTCCAAATATTGGCATTTCTCTTTCCGCTAAGTATAAATAAGCAAAACACAAACATTTGACCACAATTTGAAAAAACCATCAAAAAATATAATAAATGTATCTTTTAATGTTTTTTTTTTATAACTTAAAATTATGCTTCGCGAGCACTTAAACACTTTACACTTAGAATCATATATTTTCTCTTAAAATGATTTATTATCAAATTTTGTAATTAAAATCATTTTATATAAAATAAACTTTGTTCAGAGTGGCCGTCATTTTATTCAAGTGGTCCAGTTCATCGTGGGTTCGATTTCCATTCAGAGGAATGATTAATTTATTTGCATTACTATGCCCTGGTAAGATAAAGCATGACGTGGAGTTTCGCCACTTAACATGTTCAAATTGGGGTGAAAAGAGAGTGTCTGTTCTGCAATATAGGATAGTGTGGTCGATTATTTCCAACATGACAAGGTTGGCTGGTAGGGAGTGCTTTTTAGCGTTAAGTCCGCCTTTTGTGAATTTATGTTAAATTATTGTTAGCAATAAACGTAAATAATAATAATACAGTAAGTTTTCAAGTTCCCTCTGCCTACCTTGCTCTATGCGGAACATAGCGTGAAGCTAAAAAAAAAAGTAAATGATAAATAAATAAACTTTTTTACCTTTTAGATGGTAAACGCGTGCTCGTGTTCGTGGAGACGAAGCGCAACGCGGACTTCATAGCGGCGGTGCTCTCCCAGCAGCAGATGTTGACGTCATCAATACATGGCGATCGTATGCAGAAGGAGAGGGAGGAGGCGCTAGAGAACTTCAAGAGTGGACGTCATTTCATACTGGTCGCTACTGCGGTAGCTGCCCGTGGATTAGGTATGTATTTATTTTGTTATGTTCTGTTTAAAATTCTATGGTGGTAGGCTATTGCAGTGAGTTTTTTTTTTTCAAATATTTATTCTGATCACTACGGACACGTGGTCCGTACCTTTTGTCAACTTTCACAATATTTTCATATCACTTAACTAAGCTTAGGAAATAAGATCTTTTTTTTCCAAAGAGAGACCAAGTATTTTCGTTGCCTACTTAATATATTATTATTACTTATAATATTTAATATTACTTAACATTACTCAATATTATTGCAGTGGGTTAGTATCATTGTAAATTGTTTTTTTTCGTTGTTCGTAAGTTGGATTTCCATTTGGAAGGTTATTCTTTTTTATTTAATTATTTTTATTTCCTTGCGATAACAAGTTACTTCTAGTATTATGGTTTACATGGAAAAAATGAATAAACCATAATTTATTAAGTTAAAATATAATCATGTTTTTATGTCTATTCTTTATCTATTGATCCAATGTCAATTTTCATAAGACTTATTATTGTTTGTTATTTTGACACATATGATATATATATATATATATATATATATATATATATATATGTGTAATTGTATTTAGTTTGTATTTTGTATTAATATATATTTAATTTTTTAAT
>JAKGSA010002554.1:0-16063 GCA_033558755.1 Philaethria dido
CATATTTTACAGGTCAACTAGTAGCTTCAATAAATAACTTTAGATACTTTAATTTCTATACTTTAATAAAGTAACATATTATTTTCATAATTTTAATATTATAAAATAAATTTTAATAAACTTAATTTCACACAAAATTTTGTGTTAGCCTTTCTTATTTTCAAAGTTGTCAAATTTTAAACTCACTTTATCACGACAATAAAGATTGTTACCTTCAAAATAATTGAATAGAATCTTCAAAACTTCACGGACGAAATGGCACAGGAAATTTCAAATAGTCTAAGACTATATAACTTTCAAAGTGCTTTTGAGAATCTTACATATAAATCGGTTGAATTATATTTGCAGAAGGAGACACTATTTAGAAAAATATTATTTATTTTATTTGTTTTTTGTTATAATTAAAGATTCCATGATGATGGTTGATCCTGATTTCAGATGTGTGTCACACTGTATCCCGCATATAGCAGGGTAAGCAGAGAGAACCTAGTGTTAAGACACTCCGGTCCCCACTTTCCACCGAGTTGAGGCATTGCGTGCTGAGTGGCGGAACTCAACGCCTCGCTTTGCCTAGTTACCAAACCCAGGAAATGAAAAATTCTATTTCCTGGAGTGGAAATCGAACCGTTTGAAATTGTCGCGTTTACAGTCGCACTTGTGCCTCTGCGCCACGATAGGCGATAATTAAAATTCAAATAATTTAACCATAAAAACTTCTTCCAATGAAAATGGTGCATAAAACAGCATCACAATCTCTCAATCGACACCTATTTTTACAATTTCCACAAAAACACAAGTTAAAAGCTTATGAAAATACTATGAGTAATAATATAAAAAAAAAACAATAATAGACGTCTTTATAGCGAGAAAAGATGAATAGCTCTCTAAAGAAGTCCCTGAGCGTGTCTACTGAATGCTGATGACGATTGCTATTTCACTGAATCCTAAACAAAGAAGTCTCACATAAATATATCGTTTGTTTTTGTTTTTTATGTGAAAACATGACATATTACTTTTCTGCTAGAGTTTTTAATCTATACATCTAATATTAAAATAACCGCTTTTTACTACACGCCTGTCGTGGCGCAGGGGCACAACCGTGCGACTGTAAACGCGACAGGTTGTGGGTTCGATTCCCACTCCATGAAATATAAAAGATTAGTATTTTCATTTATTGGGTTTAATAACAAATTAAACTGCGGCGTTGAGTTCTGCCACTTAGCACAATATGCCTTAATTTGGCGGCAAGTGGGGAACGGAATTGTTGTAAGAGAATGGAGTGTCTTAACAATAGGTTATCTTGTTCCCTTTGCCGCAGGATACAGCGTGAAGTAATAAAAGAAATACATAATCGTAATCTGTATCTCTATCCTGAATTTGAATGTAAATATCTTTGCTGTATTTAGGTTTGGCTATAAAACAAAGTTTAATTGATTTTGAAATATATCTGACGAAGAACTATGATAGTAGCTAAACTATTACTACTGTTATATGGAATATAGATATCGAGCCTTAACAATGTTGTTAACCGTGATGGACATTTTTACTAAACTGTCAGAGGAGGGTTGTGTTTTTCACGCGTATCATGTATGCTTGTAATATTCCTTATTACCTCATATCTTCCCAACCCCTGGACCGAATGATATAATTAAGGTGACGTTAGATAAATATTGATACTCTAAGTGTTCTTAGATATGTGACGTCACTTTTAATTCAATATAGCGCCCCTAGAGGCAATTACGTCATGAATAAAAAAAAATCGTTGATGGGTACCGTGTGGGATAACAAATAAATGCGCAGGATACAGCGTGAAGTAATAAAAGAAATACATATTGTGTATTTAACAAAAAAGTACGCCTGTAGTGGCGTAGAGGCACAAGCGTGCGAATGTAAACGCGACAAGTTGTGCGTTCGATTCCCACTCCAGGAAATGCAAAATTTATTTTCATTTCTTGGGCTTGGTAACAAGGCAAAGCGCGGCGTTGAGTTTCGTCACTTAACTAGCAATGCCTCGATTCGGCGGAAAGTGGGGAACGGAATTGTTGAAAGAGAATGAAGTGTCTTAACACTAGGCTGTCTGGTTCCCTCTGCCTAACTTCACGCTGTAACCCGCATAAAGCAGATATGCAGGTTACAACGTGAAGTTAAAAAAAGAAAGAAACAAAAAAATATGTAGGGATATGAAAAAAAGCGTTATAGAATATGATTTTTCTATAATATTTTAAACTTCTGAAGACAGTTCGCTATGTACTCGGTACTCAATAATCTGTAGCTCTATCGCGGATTTGTATGTAAATTTCTTTTCTGTATTTAGGCTTAGCCATAACACATTGTATAAATGATTTTGAAGACTGATAAACCTGACAAGAACAATAACAGATTAGCTAAACTTGTTGGACTGAAGCTTCTTGAAATCTGCACAGAGAAATCAATAAAAATATTTATTTACTAATAATTTTCTTTTTCAGCTTCACGTATCAAGGATGGTGTATCCGTCCACTTTCCGCTCGATATCGAAACTTTGAGGATTGAGAGATAGAGTTAAATGTTATTATACCAGAGCGAGGAAATAAAAATTATTCAAATATCCACAGAAATGAATATGGAAATCGAACCCGCAACCAATCGCGTCTTAATCGGACGCCGTTCCATTTCACCACGACTGTCTTAAATTAGTTAATGAACGTTTAGTATATATAACAAGAATATTGATAATTGATTCATTTAATATTTATCAACCTACGGAAATCAAAAACACAAAGCGTTATAATATTAAAGTACCTATACAAACGCTAGCTTGGAACAGTTTAATAAGGCAAAATTAAAATCAGCAGTTAACCTAATTTCCTTCTTATGAGAACTCCTTATTGAGCTGTAATACTAGGTTTTGTTTTAATTTTTAATTATACTTTATTTTTCTTTAATTTTTCTTTATGGAGTAATTGGCTATTAGTGAAGTTGAAATTTTTGTTTTATTTGCCAGGCGTGAATAAGTTAATAAGTCGAAAAAATTCAATCGTTTTTTTTTAATGTACGCAATTTCAATCTTTAAATTCAGTTTTTATGTTAGATAAATACTTTTTTACGTGAAAGTATTTGATTTGTGTTTGCGTTTGTATGTAGTCATTTATTTGCCATGTATAAATAAATCAACACTCATCATCAATCACTGTCCTCCAACATTAAAAAAGTTATATATGCAAGTCGACTTATTAACATATTCACGCTTTAAAGATATATTAGCAATTATTTTTCTATACTGCACTATAGTTTACAATATATATGTATATAATCTTTATCTATATATACATGAAGCAAAAACTTTATACCCCTTTTTACGAAAATTACGCCGACGGAGGAGCATGAAATTTGGCACACTTATAGTTTATATAGAGAAGGAGAGCACAATTATAATATCTTTTTTAAAATAATGCACAAAATAATAAATAAATAATTCACACACTACCATTTGACATGCTTGTTTCTATAAAGTGAAACTAAAGACAACGCGTTGTTAACGCGTCAACGGGGACACTATTATTTTCAAATATACACATATATATATATATATATATATATATATATATATATATATATATATATATATATATATATATATACTCTTCACTATATATATATATATATATATATATATATATATATATATATATATATATATATATATATCGTTTTTAATTTCTGCAGATCAATTAAAATAAACTCTAACATATTTCAAGAAAACATGAAACTTTACAAAACATAAGAAGCTACCAAAAAAATTCTAAGCCACATTATAACTTACAAAAAGCGTTGATAAAAACTTTCACTTACTTACAGTACAGCTTACTGTGAGCTCAAAGATCACAAGAACCTTATTTTATTTACGCGTTATATGAACGGAATCCATTAGTATAGACGCTAGTCACGCTTATTCGCCAAAACCACCACAAAGGTCTAATATTTACGATCATTCATCTCATGTCACTTGCTATGACAGATTGCTGTCCATTAAAAAAAAATCGAACTGAACACATAACTATACTTTTACAAAGTTGGTTAAAGTTTATACATAAACTTTATAACGTAGGTGTTAATCAATTAGTTGTTTTGACGTAAGTTAAATTTGAAGGAAAGTGACGCGGAGGTCGCGGCGTGGCAATAACGACTGCGGGGAGCGAGTATGAGCGCGCGAGGCGAGGTGTACGCATGCGTTCTAGATGTGACGTTTACCGCATATTTTTCTGTTTACCGTATTAAGTTAATTGCGAAACCGCTAAAGTTTAATAATTATTATGTGGGGAGTAAGATTTTTTCATTTAAATTTGTATGAAATTGAATATTGTATATAAAATTAAGAGTTTTTACAAACAAAGAGAACTAACTTCAAACAAACTCCTGTCGTGGCGCAGAGGCACAGGCGTGTACAGGCATCATTTCCTGGAGTGGGTTCGATCCCACTCCAGGAAATGTTCCATTTCCCGGGTTTGGTAACAAGGCAAAGCGTGGCGTTGAATTCCGCCACTCAATGCCTCAACTCGGCGGACAGTGGGGAACGGAGTGTTTGCTTTCTGCCTACCCTGCTATGCGGGATACATCGTGAAGCTAAAAAAACACCTTTAAATAAAATGCACGAAAAATTAACATTATTACGAATATCTCAAAAAATACTTGTTAGTTATCTAAATTTAATTGAGATCATATAAATAAAAATTATTAAAATTGGCTCACCCAGTAAAAAGTTATGCGGCAACACAAAAAAAAATGATAACCTCTACCTTTTTTGAAGCTGGTTAAAAATTTAGATGAGATTAGTATTCCTATCACTAGAAATTCAAATGTATGTCTTGAATAAGTCAATTATAAAGTTGTACAAGATTCCGCTCATATTCTTTCATTTAATTTGTTAATTTTTATTTATTTGCCTCTTCCGGTTATCATTCGCTAATTGACCTAAATTAGAGTAATTTCTTTCGTTTTCACGATGGCAAATTGTCGCATTTAAATTTCATTCTTAACTTGGCAAGAATAGCGTACTTTAAATTTTAAAGTAAAATTTTATTATCATTCAGTCCATTTAAAAGTTTTATGCAATTACTTAA
This sequence comes from Philaethria dido, assembly GCA_033558755.1. Taxonomy (NCBI): domain Eukaryota; kingdom Metazoa; phylum Arthropoda; class Insecta; order Lepidoptera; family Nymphalidae; genus Philaethria; species Philaethria dido. The sequence goes on from JAKGSA010002554.1 coordinate 5,100, forward strand.
TTCGGAGGACTATCATCTAATGGTACTTAGCTCATTTGTTTTATAAGATGCAAATATATATATATATATATATATCTTGTACAGTTTCACGGTTTTTCCCGTATATCAAGGTAATCAAAGAAAACCAGATTTCGAGGCACTGCTAGTTGCGGAACTTAACGCCGCGTTATATCCTCCAACAAGATGAAATGACAAAAATTTAAATATTATTTATTATTTCCAGCGGAAACGAACAGCACCAATCGATTTTACAGTTAGACGCTATCCCACTGCACCACGATGGCCTCTCTTAAACGTTTCCGGTTGTTATAAAATTTCAAACGTATATAGCAAGTGTAGTAACATGCTTATATTATCTTTATATTATTTTTTATTATCAATATATGATAATATCTTTTTAAAATAATTCATAAAAAAATTGTGGGGATAATAAAGTGGGGAACGGAACTGTTGCAAGAGAACGGAATGTCTTAACAGGTTCCCTTTGCCCACCCTGCTATATGCGGGATACAGAGTGAAGCTAAAAAAATGAATTAATATAATAAATGTTACACACGCTAGCATGATTTAACATCCATGTTTATACATATAAAGTGACATATACAGTTCTAGGAAACGCGTTGTTAACGCGTCGACGGGGACACTAGTATTGGTAAATAGCTGTCGATTACTTAATTTATTTTCTACTCCCATTTCCCCTTCCTTGAATCTTATATGTATCTATCACAAACATAAATCCAGTCCATTAGAAAACGAAAAAATATCTTTATTTTTATACTCTACGTGGCATTTAGAGTCAGCAGACATATTTTTCGATCATCCTGCTGTGTTTTGGTGATTTGGAAATACTTTGTCTTATGTTGAAAGGAAAACGCCAATATTTTAAAAGATAATACTGGTCTTACTTCTATTTACCCCATGTATCTGATCCTTTTTTATGTACTCATATATTTTGCCGCACTGATTTTGAATATGATATTTGATATAAACGTAACTTATAGAAGAGAATGGAGTGTCTTGACGAAAGGTTCTTCGTCTAAAATTCCCTGTGTCCCGTTCGTTATGTTTTCCCTGTGAGAGGACGGGGTTGACAATTGCCTTCTGCCGCTGGGTAGCGTCCCGTAAGAGGCGGGTATCCCAGTAGTTTGGTGGTAGGAGGTTTGTCCTCCGTCTGGCTCGTGACCACTATTATGTCAAAGATGAACCGCCAGTTATCTAATGATGTGTTCCGGTTCGATGACATAATAAGCTATATAATAAGCTAGGTTTTCCCTATTCTCACCCATCCTTTCCTCAGAATGTGGTGGTTCCGATGGTGGACTGCCGCGACCACTACATTATTTACTCCCATCTGAAGACTAGATCGACAACGCATTTACAACACCTCTGGTGTTTTAGATATCTAAGAGAAGGCAACTACTTACCATCAGGTGGCCCTTCTGCTCGTTTACCATCCTTTATCAATAAAAAAAACTGCTAAGCGAGGTAAATCGTGAAGCTGCGTTACAGACAACTGACCAATCAGGTGTACCTCAACTGCGATAAGGACACCATTTTTCACAGTACAGCTTTAATAAAACTTTAAATGCGTAACGCCTTTGTTTTCCCAAAAGAATACTTAAAAACCTCCTCCTTATAACATCAAAAGTAATCGCTAACACGAATTGTGAGGAAAAACGTTATAAAAGTCAAGCATTTTAATGCTCCTTAAGACGATGAATAGTAAAAATATTTCAGCGAAAATGCGTCACGTAGGAGCTCCCGGGAGGTTCGAGAATGCCGACGCGTGTTCCACCCCGATATGAAATGCTTAGGCTGGGAGGGTAGAACTGATGGAAGTGACTTTGTCATTGTACTCGTAAGAAATAAAAAATGTAACTAATATATTTTATTATATTTTAAAGTAACAGAGTTTTGTCTTTAGTTTAGTATAAAGTAGTCTTGATAGAACGGACTGTCTTAACACTAGGTTCTCAGATTTCCTCTGCCCGCCGTGCTATGTGCTGGATACAGTGTGAAGCTAAAAATATGTAAAAAAACTGCATTGTAATTCATTTTTAATAAAGAAATTTGTATGACAAATATCTGTCCGTGACCATGATCCATCTTATCTATATATATAAAATTACCTATAAAACTATCTATATATATTAAAAATTATTATTATTTTATAAAATTGCCTGTTTCGATCCATTTCTTCCATTCTGTGAATTCTCTACCAAGTGTTAAGACACTCCGTTCTCTTAAGATTTTTGTTTCCCACTTTTCGCCGAATTGAGACATTGCATGCTGAGTGACTATTATTGTATAATTAAGAAATATACATACAGTATATCAGTGGCGAGGCGTCCATTTAACACGGTTCCCGCCGGCTTACCTTTTGTTGATGACAATCAAAAGTATGAGACTTACAAATAAAAAGATCACCAGGAAAATGTGGAGCTTAAGCTGTAATTGAGTTTGCAAAAAAATAATTAAAAAATAAATGTTAGAGCCAAATATTTACCGGCTTACCTTTTTAAAATTATCACCCCTCACCACTGCAGTATATGATAATATGTTTTTTTTTAACTTCACGCTGTAACCCGCATATAGAGGGTAGGCAGAGGGAACCAGAGAACCTAGTGTTAAGACACTCCATTCTCTTTCAACAATTCCGTTCCCCACTTATTATTTGATAATATATATTTTAGTATTCTAGAAACAATCATATTATTAAATATATACTTAAACTTCTCATCCAGTCAAACAATACATTTTATATCCACATAATGCAGGAAGATAGGTGTGTCGTGGCGTTGTCACGGAATACATTTGGAGCGTGCGATTTTAGGCAACTCGCACCTTACCCGATATTCAAAGCCATTGAGCGAATTGGTGAATTTGATTACATGTGATATTGAGACGTCAAGAACCGTGTGACTTAAGCCGTTATTTAGAAATAAGTATATATTTTTTTTCTTTTTGCACGCATATCAGGGTAATCAGACTGAACTTATTGTCAAAACCGGAGCGTCTTCACCACTTCACCTAAATTCCTGACATTGCGTGCTATGTGGTGAAGCTCAACGCCACGCATTGTCTTTCCAGTGTGGGAAATTGAAAGTGATTTAAATATAATCATTCTGCCAAGTGAGAATCGAATTTATAACCAATCATGATTACTGTCAGACACTGTCTCACTGCGCCATGATAACCTCATGATAGTAATTCGTATAAGTTACTCAAACTTTAAATTATTTATTATTATGCTTGAAGCAATCGAACCAGTGATACAGTATATAATTGTAGACGCAATAGTAGCAGATTCGATTTTCATACCGAGAAATGATTATATATACGAGTAAATTATTCTTTTACCTCCACTCTGATAACACAGCGCAGCGCTCAGGGCAGCGTTGAGTTCCGTCACTCAATGTGCAATGTCTTAAATTCAGGCTGGAAGTGGAAAACGGAGTGTCTTGTCACTAAAGTCTCTACATATCCTATTATGCAAAAAGCATGAAGCTACTTTTTAAACATTAAATGTGCATTACAAAATAGGAACAAGTTAAATACTTTATCTAAATAAATATTCATATTTAAATTTCCATTTCATAGTTCCTAGCTTCATCTTAAGCTTTGTCTAGCGGCCAACTTCTGTAAGTGTTTTAAGATAACATTTTATATATTATGGCATTATTATATATTTTCTATTGCTCTCATTTAAAATATATATTTTTTTTAACTTCACGCTACATCCCGCATACAGCGGGTAGGCAGAGGGAACCAGAGAATCTAGTGCTAAGGCACTCCATTCTCTTTCAACAATTCCGTGGTTGTGGGTTCGATTCCCACTCCAGGAAATGTAAAATTTAGTATTTTCATTTCTTGGGTTTGGTAAAAAGGCAAAGCGTGGCGTTGAATTCCGCCACTAAGCATGCAGTGCCTGAATTCGGCGGAAAGTGAGGAACGGAGTGTCTTAACACTAGATTCTTTATATTCTTTAGATAGAATATTTAGGTAGCTATTTGTTTTAGCGCCTGTCGTGGCGCAGAGGCACAAGCGTGCGACTTTAAGCGCGACAGGTTGTATATCATTGACATTATATTCGCGAACAAACTGCAATAAAGCACAAAAATCATTTTGACTACTATTTTGTTTATGTTATGTTTTATGTAATATTTTTTCCATGAACGTTCTACTTTTGCTTAAAATTTTTTGAGAAAAGTATGCAAGTCGACTTACCAACATATTCACGCCTGTACGAATGTATGCAATATTAGCATTCGTCATATAAGTGAGGTATGTACCAGTAGCGATGGGTACACATTTTAAATAGATAAGCCGGTAGATTTAGGGAAGCCGGTATTTAATAAGTCCCTATATATGGATGACGATATAACCTCAAATTTTGCTGATTATCTTTTTTTAGCTCTCATACTTTAATTGTCCATGTTTTTTTGCAATCTCACTCCCAATTTCTTTTCAATCTCGTTTTTTTTGTATCCCTAATCTGTCACAAATTTATTATAATTTACAAAAGGTAAGCCGGTAGGAAGCGTGTTATATGGACGCTTCGCCACTGGTAGGTTACATATTCGTAAGATATTGATGCAGTTAGTTATGCCAAAGTGAATATTAAAATAATTGTGTAATATTAGGGACACGAACAGATATTTAAGCTGCGCAGTTCCAACCAGACTACTTGTTAAATAATGAACGTTCTGCTGTGCATAGCACATAAAAAGATGTATCTATAGATTAAAATATTAATTTTTATTTGTAAATATTTGTATAATTAAAAAGATGAAAAATCGCATTGTTTATATATTAACTAACTTTACTTTATTTAATTTCGCATCATATAGTCCTTTTTTATATTAAATAACATAATTTTGGTTGATTGAGTTCGCAACGAATATACAGGTCTACGACGCTTAGAAGGTAACCGTTAATTCTCGTTTTAAAGATCTCCAAATTATCTGACACGTTTAGGCATGTTGGAGAGGATAAGTGATAACAAATTTAAAAAAAGATATATGAAGCAAAGGTGAGCAGCAAGAGTGCCCAGAATAGACCTCGGTTGAATTTCGAGAACGCAATGTCACTGATGAATAGAAATTCCCGTAAAAATCATTAGGAAAATCACTTTTTGGACCACTTAAAATTTATTCATTTTTATAAAAGAGTCTATATATTAATATAACACCACATCGGTTTTTTTATTTGATTGAAAGACATGCATGGATGAAAGTGAAGTGCAATAACTGGTTTTCTGCACAATTGTGTTCCATTTATTAAACTTTTTTTTTAAGTTATTGAAAAAAAAAGTTAATAACATACCTACATAGCTTCACGCTGTATCCTGCATATAGCAGGGTAGGCAGAGGGAACCTAGTATTGAGACACTCCGTTCCCCACTTTCCGCCAAATTGAGGCTTAAAATAGTTAATATATATAAAAAAATAGTAAATATTTATAATAATAAAATTTAATAAATTTATTATTGTTTTAAAAAAAGATGTTAAACGGTTTCTACTTTTAAATATTATTATAAAAGGATCGTAATTAAATTATGTTATACTAAGTATAACTTCTTATTTTGCAATGAAAATTTGATTAATTTTTTCATAGAAAATTTCACAAAATAGCAAAGAAATTTAGGTTTTTAGTTTCATAATAATTTATAAGCACTTAAAATCGTTGTTTCGGCGTACAACTGCGAAAATGCTAAAATGCGATGTCCATGTCCTCATATAAAAACATAACGTAGAAGCTATCCATGTGTATATATCATGTGACCAAGGTAGGAGGTTAGCGAATTAATCTTCGAACCCTTCCATTTATAAAGAGAAGCATTCTAGCAGTGGGTAGTGTAAGGCATTTCACTTTATTACAGGCTACGTGGTTTGGACGTCCCAGCAAATATCTAACGACTTTGGTGGGTTGATGAGCACCAAGCAGTTTTAGTTAAACTAATCATTTTAAATTTATTTATTTTTTAAACTTCACGCTGTATCCTGCATATAGCAGGGTAGGCAGAGGGAAACAGAGAACCTAGTGTTAAGACACTCCATTCTCTTATAACAATTCCGTTCCCCTCTTTATTATATTAATATTTATTTAATAAAATAAATTTAAATACAATATTCCAAGTGAATCAAATATATTATACTCGTACAATATCCAAGAATTTTTAAATACATAAGCCTAAAAGTATTTGCTTAATATTTTTTCTCATGTTATGTTACTGTAACGTTGTTCATAGTCTTCATTTTTTATGTTGTTGTTATTAATCAAGTATATTTGCGCCTGTCGTGGCGTAGAGGCACAAGAGTGCGACTATTAACCCGACAGGTTGTGGGTTCGATTCCCACACCCTATAGGAAATGAAAATTTTAAATAATATTTAATATTTTTATTTCCTGGGTCTGGTAACAAGGTAAAGCGCTGCGTTGAGCTCCGCCACTTAGCACATTATGCCTAAATTTGGCGGAAATTGGCGAACGGTATTGTTGAAAGGGAACGGAGTGTCTTATCACTAGGTTCTCAGGTTCTAGGTAGCTAAAAAAAAAGAAGTATGTTTGTATGTATGTTGAAGCGGTACATACTGTACGCAAATATAATATACATATGTATATTATGTGTATTACATATATATATGATATACATATGCTATAAAATGAATATAATAAAAAAGTACTCTATATATATATATATATATATATATATATATATATATATATATATATAATAGTTGATGTAGCATGCATATAAACAGCTTAATTTACATAGCAAAAATCTAACGTTTACAGTAAAAACTCCTAATTTGCTAAAAAGCTAGAACATTACAAGACTTTTTTAATAAATGTCAAATATTTTCATGATAAGCCCATTTCCTTCGGTTGCCTTCTTTGCTTTTATTACAGAAAAGTATTTTCTAAATGCAGTGGCTGACTTCTTGAAGAGATAAGCAAGCGTCAAATGACGGCTTGCTATTGTCCGACTGACCTTAATCTGCTTTTTTCGTCGCTCATTTGCATCGCAAATAGAAATATACAGGTTTTAATTTAGTGTAAATTGGTTACATCGTGGTATAATATTATTTGTAAGTTTATATGAATTAATATATATTTTCATCATTTTTATCATTTGTAAAGGTCAAATAAAATAAAAAAAACTTGTGATCATCGTGGCGCTGTGGTAATGTGTGTGATGCGATAATTGTGAGTTTGATCCTTACGCTTTAAGACGCACAGCGTTGAGTTCCGTCACTGAACATGCAATGTCTCAAAGTATAGTAGAAAGCGACAAACAAGGTGGCCTTTTCTACCTTTCCTGCTATGCGAGGAAGAAGCGTAAAGCTGTTTTTTTTTTAATATTTTCAATTAATTTATGAACTACTTAACTAAAAGAAAAGTCAACTTTCTAACGAAAACTATTTAATTTGTTTACTACACTTTTTTATATCAACTTTTGATATCGAAACGTTACGAATATTACCTGTTATTTTCCTAAATTCTGTCCAGATGCAATGTGTTAGGTGACAGAATTCTGTCAGAGAAATAAAAATATTATAAATTAAAACAATAACATAATTAAATATCAAATTTATAATTATCATATGAACATCGTGATAATAGTATAAAGTCAAACATTTTATAATGTAATCACGACGCGTCACTATATCTGAAAATATAAAACTCTTCTATTACTAAGAGACTAATACACAGGCGATACACCCTTCCATAGAAAGTTAAAATTTAATATATATGCTTAGAGAATATAGTGGAGCGCTAAAAGAGTATTTTTTCTAAATGGATAACTAATGGCATACGAGCAGAAGGACTACCTTATGGTAAGTGGTTACCTTCGCCCAAAAACATCTACAACACTAGAGATGATGTAGATGCGTTGCCAACCTAGAGTATACAGATGGAAGGGGAGGACAATGTAGTAGTCCGCTATCGGAACCACCACATTTTGGGGAAAGGATGGGTGGGAAAGGGGAAAACCTGGCTTGCATGCCATCGAACCGGAACACATCATAAGATATTTGGCGGTTTGTCTTTGACATGATAGTGATCGCGAGCCAGGCTTTTTTTTTTGGGAAAATTCTAAAAAAGCGGAATAAAATTAAATTTTTGATTCTATAGGTCACACAAACCAAATCGCGGGATACAGCTAGCTTATCACATACCTACCCGTACTTTGCGAAAAATATTACCTAGCGTTGGCACCTGACGACTTCAGCCCGTTGAAATTGTCCTTTAAATCAACAGTATTGGTTACGCTGACCACACCGTATATCACGAGTAACAAATCTTTCGTTATTGTACCATATTGTAAAGCTATTTCTCAGGAAATACCAACACTTTGTCTAATAAACTTTGTACCATGAAATTATTTTATAACTGACTACAGAATCTACTCAAAATTGCTTAAAATATCATTTTCATTATTTTGGCGCCTTTACTCGCATAGTAGGATAATCAGAGAGAGCCTAGTCCAAAGGCACTACGTTCTATACTTTCCACTCAAATTTGAAACATAGCGTGTAGAGTTCACCCAATAGGTGAACCAATTTTGATGATGAATTTTGATTTTTTTTTATATGGTTCCCCCAGTCCCATTTAATTTTAGTTTTAACGCGTAGTTTTTGAATTGTTTGTAATAATTTTAATTTTTAGTGCATTTTATATGGAATTGATTTTCTTTTTTTTATAAACTTAATTATATTTACACAAAATAACTTGGAGACTATAAATTCAAGACATGTTCAATAAACAAGCGTGTTAATACAGGATTTCTAATTAATGACAAATATGGAAAAGCCATTTAGCACACATTACCTCAATTTGGAGGAAAGTGGGTGACGGAAATTTTAAGAGAATGGAGTGCCTTAACACTATGTTCTCATATTCCCTCTGCCTCCCCTGCTAAGTATGGGATGCAGCGTGAAGCTAAAAAAAATATAAAAACAAACCTGTTATTTAGATCAGTAATTAAAACAAATGCTTTAAGCTACAGCTGTTATCTCTTTAAAGACAATTTATTAGTGATAAACGATTGTTAAAGCCTTTGTTCTATTATGTACGACGTAATTAAATTTTTAATTATTATACCTACAATATACAAGTAAAACGATATACAAGTAAAACGATATTGAAACTTACGTGAAAGTAAATTAAAAGCTGAGATCTGTCGTGGCGCATAAGCATAAAATTGCGACTGTAAACACTACAGGTTGTGGGTTCGATTCCCACTTCATGGAAGGAAAATATTAAAAAAATATTTTTTTATTATTTAGTATTTTCAATTCATAGCGCTGGTATGCTGAAGAACATGGTGAAGCGCGGCGTTGTTTTCCGCCACTCAGCACGCAGTGCATTCGGTGGAAAGTGGGGAATCGAAATATTAAGAGAACGGAGTGTACGTGAGTGTGTTAACACTAGGTTCTCAGGTAATGACAAACAAAAAGAAACTCAAAATATATATATGAGAATGTAATTTTCAAAACATATATTATGTTTTTTTTTATCTTAAATCTTTACTGAGTTAGAGTCACACTTTCATGTTTTTAGAACAAAATATTTTTTTCCATATATTAACTTTGATATACTAAAAGGTAAGGTCAAGAAGCAACAAACAAAAAACACAACAAGGTATATAAGAATAACTTTTTATATATATAAAGAAAAGTTTGTACCTTTTAAAAAAATATGCAAAGGCAAAGCGCGGCGTTGAGTTCCGCGACTCAACACGCAATGCGTCAATTTGGCGGAAAGTGGCGAACGGAAATGTTGAAAGAGAACGAAGTGTCTTAACACGAGGTTCTCTGGTTCTCTCTATCTACCCTGCTTTATGCGGAATACAGCGAGAAGCTCAAAAAAAAATCTAAGGCGAAACTGAAATGAAAATAATGTTACTTTTGTATTGAAAATTATTCATAAGTATATAAAAATAAATTTAATAATTTAAACATAGTAAGCTTGAATGTAGGAATGGTACTTTAACGCACATGCACCAATTAACCTGTACAGTTTGCGTTCTGCTTAAGATTTGTTTTATACTTCTTCTATACATTCTAACAATATTTAAGGTTTTAACATAAAAAATAAAACCGACTTTAAATAAAATACACTAAAAGTTAAATTATTTCAATAACTCCAAAACAACTTATTAGATAACAAATATCATGCACTAGCTATCATATACAAAAAGATTCATCAAAATTAGTTCAATCAGTAAAAATTGTGCGTTAACACACATACAAAATACAGTCGAAGTGAGAACCTTCTCCTTTTGCGAATTTTTCGGTGATTAATGAAGAAGAAAATTTTGCCACAGTGGCAAGTTAATGCATACATATAGGCCATGATATCAAGTGCATATATCTATAATACAAGAGAAGCGGATTGAAATACAGTTCAGTATTTTTTATAGGCCGTTTCGTTTATTGATTAAGGATGTAATCATTATTTATTAACGTCTGTCGTGGCGCAGAGGCACAAGCGTGCGACTGTAAACGCGACAGGTTGTGGATTCTATCCCCACTCCAGGAAATGTAAAGTTTAGTATTTTCATTTCCTGGGATTGGTAACAAGGAGTACGGAGTGTCTTAACACTAGGTTCCCTCTGCCTACCCTGCTATATGCGAGATACAGCGTGAAACTATGTATGCATGTATGTAATTATTTATTCTTCCTTTTTTTTACTTCTTTTTCTTTCTTTCTTTTTGAAATCAAACTGTTTTAAAGCGACACGAAAATGAAACAAACACACGTTTTTCCTACAGAATTAAATTACAGTTTGTTTTTTTTCACATGTAACATTTGTAGTAAAAAAAAAAACTATTTTTTTTATTATTTGCATACACATTATTATTTTCTTCACCTGACTAACTAATACCCAATATAACTAACACCTGATAAACTAATTAATTTGTTTAATTCCAATATTCATTTTTTGCACTCGAAGTT